>PVHX01011442.1:0-64163 GCA_004024805.1 Geosciurus inauris | reverse complement strand
AATTATTCTTAAAATTCTTACTAAAATAATTCATATTCTGTTTCTCTAAAGAACCAAATTTTATTGAATGTGATCTGTTGGTGTGTAGGAGGAAGACAGAGCATCTGTGAGATATTTTATTAGTACAGTCAATGTTCAATTATTAGTAATAATGGAAACTGAATCCACATGGCTATCTGTCTTCATAGAGAGCTTGTAAAGCATTAATATGTAGAATTTTCTTCATCCTCTCAGGGCCTAGGCTTTTACTTGTATTTTTAACAAGTAGAAAAACTGATTTATGCTACATCTTTGCTTTGTATTTGATGAAAGGACCTCAGGTGATAGGTAGAAATCACCTCATTCCTTAAACTTAGCTCACGAATCTTCTTACATTTATGTATGATATTAGCAGTAACATTATAAATTTGAGCTTTGTGAGCTTCTTGTTACTTACACAAAATTTTAATATAGTTCTTCACAATATTTTGCCTGCAATCTAATGAAGTTTCCACTAATCATGTGCTGTTTATAGCTTCTAAGGCAAGGAGTTAGTTCTCTCCTAGTTTTGACTCTAAGAGTAAAAGGAGTGAAACATTTGGATTGAACATACAGGAATAAACAGGGCTAAAATTCTTTTCCATAATACCCTTTTGTTGTTGTGACCACTGTCTTTTCTCCTCTTGGATGTATTGCTTTGATGAGGTTTTAGTAAAGATAATGACACATTAATGAACTTCAGTCTCAAAGACAGATGGAAGTAACAAACTTAATCTTTCTTATAGAGTTAGATTTTTATTTTATTTTCTAAAAAGACCAGCTCATTCCATAATTTGCACAATAATTTTAGCTCCTGCATAACTATGAATAAATGAAATAGCAGAGATTTGCGACTCAACATTTTTTAGAGAGGTTTTGTTTTCTAGAGCATAATCATTCTTCCATATTACAAAACAAGCACATCTTTATTTACAATTTCTCTAGAAATTCTTTTAGAAATTCTAAAAAATTTCTAGAGAGTCAAATGGTCTTTAAGAAGCACACGCACAACTGGCAGGAGCCGCAGAGGGCCCAGATCGGCCCTCAGGAAACTCCACAGGAGTCGAGCCAACAGGAGACCAGGGACTGCTAGCCACTGGCCACCGGGGAGCCCAAACTCAGGGTAAGAGTCCCTGCAGAGACCCTAGTGCAAGACAGCCCCACCCAAGGGCAGCCTGGGCCCACCCCAGTTCTGCTACAGAGTTCCTGTGGACCAGCAGAGGTGCAAGAGAGGGGCAAAACAGCCCTCAGGGGCCACCTCAGGAGCCCAGCCAAGGCCACTCTCACTGCCCTCTAGAGGTACATTCACTACCTCCGCCACCAACTTTAGTGGCAGTAGTGCCCATCTAGGGACACTGGGGGAACAGAAGTAGCTCCAAGGTGAGACACAGGTAATCTGGAGTGTCAATACAAGATTATAGGATAGAAGCCGCAATATCTCAGATTGGTATTTCAAGAAAGGAAGATACACAATCAACATGAAAAAACAAGGGAAGAAAGTACCCCAAATAAACCTGGATACCACTGTAACAGAATCCATTGACAGCACAGTTGTTGAAATGTCAGAGAAAGAATTCAGAATGTACATAATTAAAATGATCAGCAAACTAAAGAATGACATAAGTGAACAATTACAGACAAAAATTGATCAATCCGACAAAGAAATAGGTGAGTAAATAAAGGCAACCATTGATCATTCTAACAAAGAGATAAGAGAGCAATTACAAGTAGCAAAAGATTACTTTAAGAGCTAGAGATTGTGAAAAAAAAAAACAATCAGAAATACTTGAAATGAAGGAAACAATAAACCAAATAAAAAACTCAATAGAAAGCATCACCAGTAGACTAGATCACCTGGAAGACAGAACCTCAGAATGAAGATAAGATATACAATCTTGAAAATAAACTTGACCATACAGTGAAGATGGTAAAAAATCATGAACAGAACATACAAGAAATATGTAACAGCATCAAAAGACTAAATCTAAGATTTATTGGGATTGAAGAAGGCACAGAATTTCAAACCAAAGGAATGCACAATCTCTTCAATGAAATAATATCAGAAAATTTCCCAAATATGATAAATGAAATGAAAAATCAAATACAAGAGGCTTATAGGACACCAAACATACAAAATTTCAACAGATCAACACAAAGGCACATTATAATGAAAATGCCCAACATACAGAATAAGGAGAGAATTTTAAAGGTTGCAAGAGAGAGGAACCAGATTATATACAAGGGGAGACCAATTCATATCTCAGCAGATTTTTCAACCCAGACCCTAAAAGCCAGGAGATCATGGAATAACATATTCCAAGCCCTGAAAGACAATGGATGCCAACCAAGAGTCCTATGTCCAACAAAATTGAGCTTCAGATTTGATGATGAAATAAAAACCTTCCATGATAAACAAAAGTTAAAAGAATTTACAGCAAGAAAGCCTGCACTACACAGCATTCTTGGCAAAATATTCCACGAGGAGGAAATGATAACCAACAATGAAAATTTACAAAGGAGGAACTACACTAAAGGAAAGACCATTCAAAAGAGAAAACAACTTAAGGTAAAAACCAAAAACAAACCAAAATGACCAGAATTACAAATCATATCTCAATAATAACCCTGAATGTAAATGGCCTAAATGTACCAATTAAAAGACATAGACTGACAGACTGGGTCAAATAAAAAACGACCAAACAATATGCTGTCTTCAAGAGACTCATCTTACAGGAAAAGACATCCACAAACTGAAAGTGAAAGGGTGGGAAAAAACATATCACTCACATGGATCCTGCAAACAAGCAGGAGTTTCCATCCCAATATCAAATAAAGTGGACTTCAAAGATGGTGAAAAGAGATAAAGAAGGTCATTTCATACTTCTTAAGGGAATCATACATCAACAAGGCATAACAATCATAAGTATCTATGCCCCAAATAATGCGGCTTCTACGTATGTCAAACGAATCCTTCTCAAATACAAGAATCAAATAGACCACAACACAATAATACTTGGAGACTTTAACACAGCTCTCTCACCATTAGATAGATCTTCCAAACAAAAACTTAATAAAATTGATCAAACACTAAGCTATCACTTTTAATATTTGACACCTTTTTGTTTAGTCTTCTTGCTTATGGATTTTTTCATCTATAATTAAAAGCATAAAATCCATTAAGATCGCTAAATTTTTACATTGTCATTTTAATGTAAAAGACTTCATAAACATAATTTGTTGTTGAAAAAATAATCCAGTGCATAATGTACTAACATTTATATAACCAATCCCTCCTTACCAGGATATTAATATTATTTCCAATTTTATTTTTGTATGCGGGTCCCAAACACCACCTTCAGCTTTGGTGACATGCTAGAACTCACAGGACTCAACATGTATTTACTGACTTGGATAAGATGTATTACATTGAAACAAAAACAAAACACACACAGAAAACAAAACTTTAACAACAACAACAACAAAAACAAAGCAAAATCAGCAAAAGGAAAAGGCACAGGAGATGAAGTGCAGAGGAAGGCAGGCTAAAGCTTCCAACAGTCCTCTCCTGGTGGAGTCACACAGGATGTGTTTAATTCCTCCTGCAGTGAGTCATGATGACATATGTGAAGTGCTGTATTCCTGGGAAGCTCATCAGACACGCAGCACCCACAATTTTTACTGGGGCCTGGACACATAGGCACCTTCTGCCTAGCATTTGCATTTCAGATTTCTGGAGGAAAGCAGGTGTTTAGCATGAGCCATATTGCTTGCACAATCTAGGTGTAGTAAAATATCTTTTTCATTCAGGGAAAATTTTATATCAGTGTAGGGACATGTTTACCAGCCAACTTCCCCAATTTGAGCCACAGGTCAACTTGCAAAAAAAGAGTTGCTAAGATTAGCAATCTCAGGCTTACTGTGATAACTCCTTTCTGCATAATTATGTAGTATAATGATATACTAAACATATTTTGTTAATCTTTAGTTGTACTTCAGATGTTTTCCTTCTGAAAGATTACTGGAAATTTATATTACATTGTTAAAATGTATAATATGTATGTGATCATTTAAAAGATTTTTATTTTCTGACAAATTGCTTTCCTAAAAGTCTGTTCAAATTTTCATTTTTATGTGGAATGTGTGAGTTTGGTCATAAATCCTCTACTAAAATAGGTGAGATCCATATGGCCCAAATACTAATAAATAATAAACTTGAAAGAATTTGATTTTTTAAAAAAAATTAGAATAACATGAGACTAACAAAAGACTAGTCAATGATTGCTTCCTTTGGGGTGATGGTGGGGGAGGGGGCGAACCACTAAGAACACTTGTATTGAATTATCAACTAAGGTTTTCTTTTCCCTTTGTCTTTTTTGCCTAGAAAACAGTGATGTCACTGTCATCTGTAAAATATGCATCATCTAGGACACTTCACATTCATTTGTTTAAACAAAAAGTTTAGTACATATTCTGTCCTAGGCATTGTGGTTGTGCAGGGGGTGGATACAGTGCACTGGGCACAGCCTGGGCCCTGGAGTTTGTAGTTTGTTGTCAACATGGGCTGTATTTGTCATAGTGCTTTCTGGCAAAATGACAAGTGAGCTGCCATCTAAGAGGTGTCTCCAGATTACAAATTCAGATATCTGCCCCTCAATGCATGAGATGGACCTGGTGGCTGGGCTCCAGGAGCCTTTACCTCCCATGCCAAGACTAAAAAGTTTTCCAATGACATTGACATGATGGGGATGGGCAGCCTTTCTCCCTTCCTGGGAAGAGAATGTGACTTCTGACACTAAAGTGGCTGTAGTCTACCTCCATTGCCCAAGAGGTTATGTCGTTGAAGACAAATTTTTAAACATGTTTATTTTTGTATGTGTGTTTCTTCAACAAATTTTCTGCTTTACAAGTACAGATGTCTTCTTTAGAAAACAGAAAAATATGGGTCTTGATGTAATTCCTTCCTAGTAGCTCACATCCCAAAATTTCTGTGTTGCTTTCTCCAGACCTCACTGTTGTTCATTTTTGTAACCTAATTTTGCCTGGTTTTACCCCAAATTGCATAATTTATCCTTAATGTATTTAAAGTTGTACTTAGTTTATAAATAATTGCACAAAATTTGTAAAATACAGAACACTACCACAAACATATGACAGTCATCTAATATTCTATTACCTAGGGATAATCATTGGTAAATTTTTGTGCATTTTCCTACCATCTCTTTTCCAGGTATATTCTTGGCATAAATCATGCAGCATCCCAGGAATGCTTGGGTTTTTTCCCTAATACAATGAGGAGCTTTGTGAAGGGCAATGCCATGATTCAGGGGATTCAGTTTGAGTTGTTAAAAAAAAAGGAGAAAAATCACTTTTAAGTTCTATGAAAAAGAAAATAGCCATTTACTGTGTTATGTATTACAATGTTTAGCCATTGTACATGCATGACAAAACACACTGGTTATTGTTATATTGTTATTTCTATGACTGGTGTCATAGAACAAAATCCCATTTGAAAGTTTATTTCAGATTTACTGTGAATGAGTTCAAGTTTATACTTCAGGAAGCAAATGGTTTGGTTTCTGGGAAACTATAGTATGCAGAAAAGAAACTATGAGTTAGAGCCAGGTGGCACCAAGCTTTAAGTCCAAGCGGTGAAATCATGTGATTATACTGGATCCTGTAAATATTGGGTGCATTAACTGGTTATGGAAAGAACTGCTGGTACTCCTACACCATAGTTCTCAAAATTCCCTTATTCTTAATCTTGTTTCATGTATTGGTTTTCAGATAAATGTGCATTTATTCAAATAAATCATGACTAAAAGTCATAATTTTCTGAGCAGATTTCAGATTATTGATGTGTTTAAGAACTTTTTTCCTGGCCTTTACACATTGAAGAAATTTTAGTTGTGAAGTTTGTTTCATAACTTCTTTTTTCTGAAAATTCTGTTGGTGATTATCTATTATTTATTGGTTCTTTTGTTATTTCACAAAAGAAATTTGAGACTGAGTTTTACACCTATACGAATGTTTTTCTTCTTGAATAAGTCTGGATTATTCTTTATTCATATAATTTGTTTTATTCCTGTAATTTTGTAGTATATAATTGCATACTTTTTAAAATTCCTCCAAGTGAATAAATCCAAATTGCTACAAGATTCAGATCATTTTTGAAACTCTAGAAGTTATTACAGAATGTGTTTTCTTCATTTCTAGTTGTTCTGATTCCATCATCAGTAATATGTATGATTCTTTTCATAGATATATATTTTTTGTCCTCTTTAATCTAGTATCTTCTTTCTCATAATTTTTGTCTTTGGATGCCTTTCTTCTGCATTCTGGAAGTGCTTGCCAAATCGAGTCATTTGGTATTTTGCACTGTCATTCACACTCCTACTAACTCTGACGCAGATTTTAATTTTGCCATTACATTTTGTTTTCTTTGTATGTCTTATCTTTTTAAAAAATGCTTATTTCCATTTTCATTTACCTTTCAATCATTATTATTTTTAAAGGTCTTAGTTTATTTTTTCCTATTGCTTGGCTTGTTATAGTGAGAATGCCAAACGTTTTTCAAAAAATTTCCCCTGCAATATGTTTAGATTTATATTCTTTTACTGGAATTTTAGGCTGCAGACTGTATTAGTTTCCTATTGTTGCTGTAACAAGCCATTACACAGTTGTAAAATAAACATTATCCAATTTAAAGTCAGAATAGCAGTCTCAGGTTTGCTATGTTAAGTGTTTTCTGTAAAATTTTTTTTCTGTTTATAACAACCCATGTATTTTCTCTCATAGTTCAGGAGGCCAGATGTCTGAAATCAGCTTCACTGGATCAAATCAAGGAGTCCTTAGGACTGTTCATTCTTGAGTTTCTAGAGAAGAATGTTTTCCCTTCTGAATGCCACCTGCATTACTTGGCTTATGACCCCTTCTTCATATCATGGAAGCTATTGTTTCCATCAAAACATTTTCTTCTCTTCTGTATTCAGATCTTAAACCACTGTCTTATAAGAACACCTCTTATGTAGGACCCTCCAGATAATACTGGATAATAATCCTATCTTGGGTTTCTTAATTTAATCACATTTGAAAAGTCTCTTTTGCCACATAAAGTTTCTATGATTAGGAGATTGGATATCTTTGAAGCTATTGTCCAGTCAACCACAGGGCACTTTCTCCTTGTGTCTTAGGTGGACATTAAATTGATATACACGAGTTCCTATACCTCTTACCCACGACCTGAACTTGAGCAGGTGATTTAATATGTTTGTTCCTCTGTAAAATCGGTGCATCATTAGCATTCTCCTCTTAGGGTTGTTGTGCAGATTGGGTCAGGCAATGTTTGTAAGGTGTTTAGCAATCTCACCTTTCAATACATGTTAACTAGCATTGATGTGATTAATATAGGCCCCAGGTTTTTTCCTCTTCCCTGAAGAAAAGAAATAACTCTATGTAAAGTAAGTGATTGTTAATAGAACATGATGATTTTTCTCAGCTTGGCTCCATGTTTGCTCTGTTATGCTGATTAACCTTTCCTAGTTCCATAGTTGATGAACAGATGTCAGTACTCTTGTCTCTGCCTGATTCCCAATAATCTGCAGATATCCATTTGGAACCTTTAGCTTTGCTGAAGTGAGACCTTCCTATTCCACTCTTCATTCTTTGATTACTTTAGTTATTTAGCACATGAGCAATTATAATACCCATTATGTATTATTGAGACTTGCCAGTCCCAGCCTCTGCACAGAGCTCTTTCCTTACAGTGGGACTGTATCACTTCTGCCCGAGTCAGGATCACTTGCTTTTACAGGTGTTGGGGGGGTCCAAGTGGACTGTGATAGGGGAAGGAAGTAAGAGAAAAGTAGTACTGCACATTGTAGAGAAATGAGTTCTTGTTCTTTTTTTTTTTATTATTTCTTTTAAATTTTTTCCTCAGGAGGCATCAAGCTTCTTTTGACCATTTTTCAGATTGGGCAGGGGCATTATATTACTATGTCAAGGTCATTGATGGCTTTCCTCAGTTCTCTTTTATTGTTTTAATTAAAGGAAATTTTCTCCTCATGTGAAAATTGGTGAATGATTGATGTTTGTGGCCTTGAGATTTTTAACATTATCTTTATCATTGTAGTATTTTAATGGGGCTATTAAAGGGGCTGCTTCACTGGTGAAGGTAACAAATTCTATTGATCCAAAAATCATTGTTCTTTTTTTGGTAGTGGGGATTGAACCCAGGGGCACTTTGCTATTGAGCTGCATCCCACGCCCTTTTTATTTTTTATTTTGAGACAGGATTTTGCAAAGTTGTTTAGGGCCTAACTAAGTTGTTGAGGCTGGCTTTGAACTTGAGATCCTCCTGCCTCAGCCTCCAGAGCCACTGGGATTACAGGCATGAGCCACCTTGCCTGGGTCAGAAACCATTATTCTTTTTGAACATTTTTTATTCACTTTAACTTGGAAGCATCTGCTGAACTTGTTCAAATACTTTACAATTCCGAAAGACAATACATCAGCAATGCTGCTATTCTGTATTATATTCTTTCCTATCAGAATGAAGTTTCCATGTTTTTCTATTTCACATAAAGGTTACCCTGCTTCCTAGAATTCCATCTACTGATATTCATCTACTAGTCTTATCATCCCCCAAAGGATGAAAAAAATATGTCTTATTTGTTGTCTCTCAGTACACGCTTAAATAAAAGTGTTGAATAGAACATAGAACAAAAAGGTTATCCATGTTTCTTATATGTTTTATAACATAGAAATAGAAACCCTATTAATTAACGGTATTCAGTAGTTATAGATAAATCATCTGTTGAATCAGAACATGATACTCTGAATTATGACAGCTTGTCATGCTGAGCATCTTGAGTCGGAGGAGACTGGGAGGGCTGCAGAAGCAGGAGGGTCTCTCTGACCTTCCTCTGCTCCCCTTTCCTCTTTTAAGCAGGTCATAGAAACTAGAATTCCTCTCCTTTAAGGCAAGCCACAAAACTTAGGATGCTCACCCTCTGACCTCCTCCCTTTTACCATAGAGACCTTCACATAATGTAGTGGCATCCCCTCCTCTTAACTAAGCTTCTCCAGAAATCTGCACCATAATTGATCTTAGGACTATCTGCAAAAGAGTCTCTACCAAAGAGTTCAATGTAGTTCAACTTCCTATTTCCTGTTGCTCTATCTTACTTGGCCACCTGCCTGAAAGAGATCAGCACTCTAGGTGCTGAATGCCCCTTTACTAGTTTTTTTTTTTTTTTTTTTACAAACAATTATGGACTATCTAGTATAGTAATAATATAATATTTTATAAAAGTGTGTTTGCAAATGCAAAGTGTAACAAGAAGGACAGATCCTTTAACAAGGCCTCTGGCCTTGGGCCTGAGCTTCACAGAGGCGTTTACATTTCAGAGATAAGAGATGTTACTAATTGGGCTCCATGGTAACAGCTGGCAGGAGGAGGAAAGAAAGGGGAGAAGTAGCTCTCCCCTTCTCAGGTGCTGTCCTTGAAGTGTTAACTTGCCCGGAACAGTAAAAGAAAAAAGCTGTTTTTATGTGAACTTCTGCAGACTGAGAACTTCTGAGGCCCTCCCCTTACACGCTGGGAATAAAGTTCTGAAACTGCCTGAACGCGGGGTTCAGAGGAATTAATTGATTACAGCGAAAGCTGTACCCTCTGAATCGACTGCAGTCAAATAAACCTACTTCCTGTTTCCTATCTGGTGTCTTCCCTCGACTGTCCCTACAACCATAGCAGGTGTCCTGCCCCACACTGAAGAAACAGGCCTGGCTACCTGTCCCCCATCCACAGACTTTTCCATTAGGTCACACTCTTTCTTTATCCAATTGTCTTTCTACATGGCTTTCCAATTCTTCATCACACCAAGGCTTCAGAATACACACTTTGGGCCCCTTGGGTCTTCATTTCTGAAGTCTTCTATGTCACATAAAACTTTGAAAACAAAACTTGTCATGCTTTTCCTTTATTAGTCAGCTTTATAGGAGTGTCAACCATAAACCTTGCAATGGATGAGGAAATTGTATTACTTTATCTCCCCTACAAGTCATGGTTTTTGTTGAATTCTTTTGGAAGCAACTCATTATAAAAAATAAAACAACAACAACAACAACAAAAACAAAACAGAAGAAGGTTGTTTAAGTAATTTTAGAATATATATTTTGTTCATTTTTATACTAGAAATTAACACATGTGGATTGACTTAAATGGGCATTTCAGTCATTTATTCTAAAATTTAAGACAGTATGACAGATGGAATTATCTAACCAAGCAAGCTTCTGAGGTTTGATTATTCAAATGATTAAGATGCTATTTGTCAACTCTAGTTTACCAGCCCTTTTAATTATATAGAGAATCAAACTAAGATCTGCTAATTCTGTCTCCTAACTATTAATTGTTTGTAATTACCTACAGATTAAAACTGCATGTGCAATTAACTCAAAGAATTAATTGATACAAGGGGATTGCAAAAGGGAAATAGAATGAGCTTGGCATGAATGAGGCTCTGGGGACCCGGAACCATTGAACCCAATGGAGTTTTTGATTCTATTGCGTCCTAATAAGGATATGGTGTATTTTCTTTGGTACTTCCTTTAGCTCTTCCTTTAGGCAGTTGTGGACTATTTCTTAAGATTATTTGGCTTCTTAGGGGATAGTATATTTGAAGTTTGAACTGCTTTTATTTTTTGCTAATATCTAAATGAACCAATCTATCATTTGCAATATGTAGAAAATGTGTGTCACTACAAAAATTCCAGAATGGTGAATGTTTTAACTAGCAAATAATTTTTCTTTCGTTCCTTCCTTCTTTCTCTTCTTTCCTCATTCCCTGGCAGTATTGCCTGTGGTATATACAGTCTTATCAGTGTTCTGTGAGTGATTTGAATAATTTAGATTTCTAAAATAACTATGCTTATTAGGTTTTAGAAATATCTCTCACCTGTGTGAATAATTGGCACATTGTTAACTACATAAATTTGAATAAAAATAGAGAATAAAATAAAAAGTCACCTCCAACTGAAAGGTGATTTAGAAATTATTACCATTATAAATACTAGATACTAGATAGTGAGGGGAGATGGCCTGGTGAAAAATATTTGATTCTGAAAAAAAAGTTTTAAAAAGCCTATTTTGAAGATTTTCCTGTTCCTTCATGCATTTATTATTTGCATTGTATGGACCTTTCACTTACAGTTTTGCTGGTTGGTCTTTCAATCAATGCCAAATCAGAGCTGGGATCCAGGAACACACATAGACGTGCTTGGGGCACAGCATTCTATTCAGATTTGTAGGGAATACAAAGCAAGTGAAAGACTTTTAATTAAATCTTGATATGACAAGGAGATATGCGGAAGACAGTAAAATAACATGTACTTGTGGTATAATATTTTTAAAAAAGAGATTCTAAAATAAGAATTAAGGAAATGCAAAGTCAGGAAGGCTTCAGTGTGAGTAGTTGTTTAACATTTTTTTTTTAATTTTCGAGAATAGCTGCTATTTAACTAACTCCTTGTTAAGCCGATGTAACCATTTTGGTTACTTTCCAAATTTTATTGCAGTTTCCCAGATATTTAAATCTCAAGAGTATTTTATTCTGTCCTGCTGGCTGATAACTGGTTTTACTCATAACTTTTCTTATTTTCCCACCTATCTATGGGTAGCCTGCTCTTGTGTACACACACACACACACACACACACACAAACACACACACACATGCGCATACACACATACACACACTAATTCAGAGTCTTCATTTCTCTGTGGTTTTATCTGTGAAGATTGTTGACTCAGGGAAGGGTTTGTGAAGATTTAGTCTGATATATGACTTTGGTTGTCTTCAAATTATCAGCTTATAACTTTTGAATGACTTTGTGGAAGAAACCGGAATTTGTTGCATGTCACCTTGTGTGCCTGGCTTCTGAGGAAGAGTCATTAGCATACATCAATGTGTGAATGATTACCTTGAGGATTTTAGCAGAGGCTTTACTGCTTCCTGAAGTGGAAAAGTTATAGCTATATTTTCTAGTGTGATACCTATGTACTGGAGAAAATAATGCATAGCCTTCTCAGCTGCATGAGTCTGTTTTGTGGGTAAACAAGATAAAATATTTGAAAATGCTCTGGACTCTCTTGTAAAAATAAGTTATATAGTTTTTAGTTTCATTCTGGGCTTGGCTCTTCAGTGATCAGAAAGATTCCCCTATTTGCCAGCAAGATTTAACTTCTTAGGAGCAATTCTTTTTCCCCAGTGTTTGTTTACATAGCTACTTTACTCAGATTACTAATGAATCAGAAACACACTCCAAGTCACGTATTGTCCTCGCCCCAGAAGAGTTTCTGAATTAAAAAGGAGATTGGAAAGTGTATCCTGGTTATCTAAAAATACATGAGATCATGTATTGTAGAAGTTCATTAAGAGACATAGGTATGGAGATCAGGAATAGTGTTTGTGAGTTGGAGAACGCTTTCACTGAGTGAAGAAAATTTCACAAGAAATGTGAGGGCTACAGACCTTTAATTACTCCTGTGTTATCCCTTTAAGTTCCCCCATCTCATAAAGGTTCCCAGTTGTAAAGGGCTTGTCCTTTCCCTTGATAGCATTTTCTTAGATACTAATAGTCTCAGGTTCTCTGCAAACTCCTTGCCATTAAAGAATTTTACTTACTTTGAGTTGTGTTTGAAATATATGATTTATTGTTACTATTCTAGAGATTTTGCCTTTTTGATAGAGGACAGAGACTCTTGAGTGAATGGAACAGTTTGTATAAAATCAAAATGTGTTAGGATATGTGTTTACTAGAATGTCTCTGAGATAACATTTACCTTTTATTTCATGTTATGATCCCTTAAGTAAATAAAAGCAATCAAGTGAGATAATTACTTTGGAGTTGTCTCTAAATTTCTACACAATTAACCAGTCTATGTATGATTATTAAATTGAAAATTTAAGGAAAGAGTATGTGTATAAGCATTAGAAGGAAGATTGGATCATTTGGATGACAGTATTAAATTATTTTTTGATTTTTAAAATTATTGGTATTTCTGAGAAATGAATGGACAAATAAATCTCCCCATTACTAAAACTAAAACTAAAAAATAAAAAAATAAAATATCACTAAAGAAATCCCACCAAACAACTTCCAGGAGACAAGAAATCTGTGAAATCTGTGATTATCTACTGGCTGACCTTTTGCTCTTTCAAGCTATTTACCTTAAACATGTTTAGTAATTTCATTTACTTTGCAATTTCAAAACTTGTGCCTTCACAGTAATTCCACATTCTCTTTTAAAGTACTTATGGAGAAATTTTCATTCTGTATTTTCAAGTGCTGTTCACAAATATGATTTCGCTTTAAGCCTTTACAAAAAAAGAAATCAATATTCTTGAAGGGGAGTGAAGAGAATGAACCTATTAGTTTTCAGATGGGCACACTGCATGCAATAAAAACACCGCGCTCTACTGTATGAAGGAGCCAATTAATTGAAGCCTCTCTGTGCAACGCTATCCCTTCTTCATCTCTCCGATTAAATGACAAGATGTGATTTTAGCACAGAATAGTGAGCCATAAAGATGATTTGCTTTCCTCTTTGTAACATTAAGCAGTACGATCAGTCTGTGCTTTTCCTGGATAAATATTGTTAACCTACATGGATTTATCTAACAGGCAAAACAGTCCATGATTGGAGAGGAGTGGTAACAACAAAGTCTTTCCAGTTTCCTCAAGAGTCCGGTCGGGGTTTCTCTGGATCATCAGCACTATTTCGGAACTATTTCTCTGTAAGTGCTTATAAAACAGGACATGGAGTTGAATTATCATTTTCCCCCCAGCAAATTGTTGAGTTAATTTTGATGGAAACATGAGTATTTGATATGGACCTATTTCATTCCTAAGATAATTTCTCCATTGAAATTCATTTTTTTCTGAAGCAATACTTTACTGCTATTGTTGTGTTTTGTATTAATCTTAATTCATCTATATATGTGTATATATACATATATATACAATTTTTTTATATGGCAAGCACAAGTCTAAGTGATCATCCCAAGGTTTGCCCCAAATGTGATAGTTCAGTAACTAGTTTTGTATTGGTGCGTAGACTATCAAAAAAGTATCATGGAATCCAATGGAGAATGAAGACATTCTGCTAACAGCATTGCTGTGACCAGCGCAGCCAATCAATCTAGCAGGTTCTGGCAAGGGGTGAAGGGGGATTAAAAAAAATAAAGACTCATGGACTCAGATTGTGACCATATCAGCTGGGGTCACATGGAGCATTGCACTCTGATAAAGAAGCAGCTCTAAAGAAGTATGCCAGCAATCTTTATTATATGTGTCATTAATCAGATTAAAGACTATGCAAGCATTATTCTTTGTATTCATGAAAGTTACAGAGTTAGCAACATTATGCAGCTTCTTCTGCAGTTACATTCTACAGTTGCAATATGCAATGTTAGGAGCTTAGTGTAGCTCTCAAGAAAGTCCATTGCTTAAAGTTACTCTTAAGAGAGCAGGTTCAGGAGCGGCAGCAGGGAGGCGGTGGAGCTGGTGAAACATTGTGGTTGTCTACCAAGAGAGTTCCTTTATCCTAGGAGCTGTGTGCCTGACATCAAGGTCCAGGCTGATAAGACTCTAGCACAGCGCCTCCTCATGGAGGGCAATGCCATAGCAGGTAGGCATCCTGCACCCTTGCACAGAAACATTCCCAGGCACTAGGCTGCCACAGCTGTGAGGTTATCAGAGACCTCAGTCTCAGACACTGCTCTCCCATTCTGTGTCACCACTCTCCACACAGCCTGACAATTGAAGGACTTTTAAAAATTCCTTAAGTAATTCATGACCACTTACTAATGGGTTTTTGAATGTAGATTCTAATGTAGGACATGGGAACCTGTGACCTGAAAGTGGAAGTGGGGCTTCACTTTTCGTTCATCTGTTCATGACAGCAAGTTCTAAGATATCACTATGCAAATATTAAAAGAAATTCATGTGAATCAGACATCTTTATTAAACAATTTCTTTTTAAATATTGTTTTAGTTGTTGATGGATCTTTATTTTTATTTATTTATATGTACTCATGAGAATCAAACCCAGTGCCTCACACATGCTAGGCAAGTGCTCTACCACCGAGCCACAACACCAGCCCATATCAACATTTCTTAAAAGACTTTAAAATAGTGCTTCATAACATGTCATCTTACATTATCTGCATATATGTTTGGGTTTCTTATGTCTCCCACATGTTCTGTTCTGTGTATGAATTTGTCTCATCCCTTATCTTTTTCTCTCTGTTCATATCACTATTTTTTTAAATTGATTTGCCATTTGTTGCCATAATAAATTACTGCCCATTGGGTGGATTAAACAACAACAACAAATTTTTTTCTGACAGATCTGGGTGTTGGAAGTCCAAGATCAGGGTGCTGGCAGGGCTGGTTCTGCTGAGACCTCTTTCCTTGGCTTGCAGACAGCTGCCTTCTCACTGGGTCCTGCCTGTCCTTTCCTCTGTAAGCATGCATCCCTGGTGTCTCTCTTTCTTGTGAGGTCATCAGTCACATTGAGTGAAAGCCCCATCCTTATGATTTTATTTAACCTGAATTAGTTCCTTAAAGGCCTTATCTCCAAATATGGTCACATTGAGGGTTAGTACTTTAATGTATAGATTTTTGGGAGATATACTTCAGCCCCTAACACAATTTGACAAATGAAATATTTTTAAAAATTCCCCTATTGAGTAGTTCTTAATATGTCACATTAAAATATAAAAGTTGATTTTTAAACTTTTATATTTTTCCTGTAAACCAAAACTTTAAAATTATGCCATTAATTATCTTATTTTTCTAAATTCTTTCTGCATCAAATTTATTAAAACTAAATTATTGCGACCCTGATTTAGATAGAAAAATTACATGAATGTTATTGAGAAAAATTGTCTGCATTTAGACAAGAAAATTATATGAACATAGTATTTCCTGAAATGCTGTTAGTCATTGTGATACACTATTTTTGGAACATATTAATCCACTATTTTTAGAATGTATTTATTAATCACAATGTCTGTATGTTGTCGTTGGCTAATGTAATATATATTTCTAATGTGTACATATTATTATCAAAAGAAGTACCCATAGAAAACTGTTTACACTCTAGGGAAGTTGAAGAGAATGAATGAACCTCAGCTTCTAACTTCCTAGCCCTGCCCTGATTTAGAAAGTGCTCTAGTTGTATGGAGAAGTATATGAATCATTTTGTGAAGAATATTTCTGTAAAGGGTATACTTGATTGTGTAAAACTCCAAAAACAAGACTTAAGAGTGTTTATTCATTGCTGAATGGAATGGGAGACTAGGAGCTGAAAGACTGCTGACCCTGGCTTTGACCTCATACATAATGCCTTGGGACGGTGCACCTATCTGCAGTGTCGGAGATATACTAGAGTGGAGCTCAGAGAAGCAATAATGAGCCCTTCATATTCAGTCTAGTTAGAGGTAATTCAGCTTGTATCTTATCTTTTGCACCAACTATATGTGCATGTGTGTGGTGAATGAATAAGAGGGGTGAGATTCAGTCTCTCAAATTTGTTTCTACTGCTCCCTGCATTTGCATCTCACCATTAGTCTAAATAAATGGTTTCTCTCAGTAAGGATTCCTTTGTACTTACCCTTCAAAATCTGGCACTCCCAGAAGGGGTCAAACACCAAATTCTAAATTGTGTGTGTGTGTGTTTCATTTTTCAGATAATGAAAGTTATAAAAAAATTTAAATTGAATTATGTAAAATATACATAGCATAAAATTTACCATTTTAACTCTTTTTAAGTATGACATTCAGTGGTATTAATCTCACCCATATCACTGTGTAACTGTCACCACTGTCTATCTCTTGAACTTTTCATCTTTCAAACTAAAACTCCATACCTATTAAACACTCATTCTCTGTTAATCCCTCCCCTGATCTGGCAGCCACTATTTTACTTTCTGTTTATATGAAATTGACTACTCTTGGTATCTTAAGCAAGCAGAATCATATAGTATTTGTTCTATTGTGATTGGCTTATCTCACTTAGCAGAATGTCATACAGGCTCCTCCAGGTTGTATCATGTCAGAATTTCCTTCCTGTTTAATGCTGAGTAATATTGCATTGTAGGTATATACTCCATTTCATTTACCCATTCTTCCATCAGTGGACATGTGGGTTTCTTCTACCCTTTCAATATTTTGAAGAATGCTGCAGTAAACATGAGTGTTAAAGGTATTGAGCCTCTGCTTTCACTTCTGTTGGTTTTGTACCCAGAATTGGAGTTTGGGGTCATAGGCTATTTCTCTGTTTGATATTTTGAGGAATCACACTGTTTTCCACAATGGTGGCACCATTTTATATTCCCACTGGCACTGCAGAAGGGTTCCAATCTCTCTGCATCCTCACAAACACTTGTTGAATTTTCGTGTGTTGTATATCCTAATGTGTGTGACGTGGTAAATCTTCCTGGTCGGAGTTTATCCGTTCAGAAGAAGGTTCCTGGGAAAACTGAGAAGCTGGAAACCTGCATTGTTAAGAGGTGAGTTGGGACAAGGATGCAGGAACCCAGTCTTTTATTGGAGGAAAGATAAATGTAACACATTCTGTTCTGAAACATGCTTTATAGCTTAACTATTCATATCAAAACCTTAATTTGCTCAAATAAGAAAGCCACTATGAATATATCTTCTTTGGGCAAAGGAGTACTATCACTTTTATGCCTGAAAAGTATTTTCAAGTGTATTTTATATCCTTATTTTTTTAGTTCTAATTAAATAATAATTCAATAATGCTACATGTTTTTATGTTTTTAAGTTCCATTTCTCCAACCACAGGCTTATTGTATTAGAACTTCCAATTATTTTAAGCAATGGCACATGGGTACCTAAAACTCCTTTATATGAAGTTAAAAAAAAAAATCCCTGCATCCTGAAGAAACAGTAACTAGTATTTCATTTTATAACCTCTGCAGTACTGAGATATTTATAGCCCTAATTATCTTGA
The DNA here is from genome assembly GCA_004024805.1 of Geosciurus inauris. NCBI lineage: Eukaryota > Metazoa > Chordata > Mammalia > Rodentia > Sciuridae > Geosciurus > Geosciurus inauris. The sequence goes on along the minus strand of PVHX01011442.1, from coordinate 46,110 downwards.
AAGATAATATTTATCCAAGGTAAATGAGACCTGTGAATACAATACCGCATGCAACATAAAAATGTAATATTCCATTGCAATCAGATAGGAAAGGCCACCATCTCCAACTTTCTTTGCTACAATTTTATGTCATAACTCTTCTTTAAAAGGTTTGCTAACTTTATGATAATGAATGAAGCAATCTTGGAACACACAGCCTGGAGGACTATAGTTGCAGCTATAAAAACAGCAACTTTGTATTTGTCAATATTCTGAGATTCCAAAGTAATGCACTCATCAGAATTGTTCTTAACAATTGAGTAGAAGCGAATATTGAGAAAGACTTATGTGAGTAATTAATTTACAGCTAATATTTGGAAGCAGAAAGGAATGAAATAGCTTATTTGTTAGTTAAGACTCTCCTCAGTGAGTGGTTAATTAATAATGCGGCAGAGGCCATGGGGCTCAGGAAAGGGACTGTGACATTTGGTGATACCCTAGAGTAAGAATGAGATGAAAATCATGGGACCATCCAGGCATGCATTAGTCTTGTGGTGGCCGGGTTAAGGAAAAAAGAGTTCCAGAGTGCTGGGCTTGGTGATGCATACCTGTAATCCCAGCATCCCAGAGGCCAAGGGAGGAGGATCTTGAGTTTAAAGCCAGCCTCAGCAAATTAGCAAGGACCTAAACAACTTGGTGAGATCCCATCTCTAAATAAAATATATAAAAAGTACTGGGGGTATGGCTCAGTGGTTGAGCACTGGATTCAATCCCTGGTACCTGGGTTCAATCCCAGTGGTACAAAAATTCCAGCAGCACAAAGGACAGTAGTGGCTGTCCCAGGTAGAAAGCAGGGTGCCTCGGGAATTGAGAGTTTAGTGTGGTGAAAGCACAGACTGCAAGAAGAAAAGCGACAAGAAATGAAACTCCAGTCGGCATGGACCAGTCATCAAGGGTTCCCACAATGACTCTATGCCTTACGACAGGAGGAAGCCATTCACTCATTTGAGCTTCTTAATCCTCAATGGAAAAAATTTGTCTAACCTTGATGTGTGGAAATAGAGGATTACAAGCAAACAGAACTCAGTCTTATAATCGTTGCATTAGAAATTGTTTTCTGTTTCAAAGAGCACATTGTGGGCCTTCTGAACTTAAGGATTCCCAGTCTTCTCCTTCTCCCTTCCAGGGGTCAAGCCTTCATGAAAGGGGAGGGGAAAAGATTTGCTATTTATATTTTTATTAAAATTAAAATACAGCTTCATCTCAAACAAAAAATAATGTTTCATAGAAACATTTTTTAGAGATGAGAAAAAAAATTTCAAAGGTAACTTAAGTTGTTCATATCAGGTTAATTTTAACTATAGATTGGGTTGCTGAGATTTTAACAAAAGAAATTTCTTATTTTTCTTTGGAGAATATTCTTGAGCCATTTCAGTAAAAACAAGTATCCTAAGACTCTAAGGATATCTTTTTCTTTTAACTTGGAAATTTCATCATTTTGTGTAATCCTTTACTGAAGTGTACAATTAGAAGACTGAACAAACTTGAAAGATTTTGTTACGTAATGATATATAGTAAATTCGCTTGTATTATTTTAAACATATTGCTCCTTTCTTTCTCCCACATTACATTGTTGTAGCTCTGTTCCTCCTCAAAAACTTTTGAAAGGTATTGTAATTATTTTCATACTCTTAATTTTTCTCCACTGGTGGGTTATATTTAATAAAAGATGGTCAATTTTCTGTTATTTCAATGATTTATCACCAGTCATCATTCACAGCTACTAAATTTTGTCTATTGGTTCAAATGATATTCTAATTTTTAAAAATATTTCAGTTAGACATGAAATTAATTTTTAAAAATACTGTGTAGGCATAGGACTAACTTAGGGTCTAAGGTAACAGTTAAGTAACTTTTTTTTCTTGACATTTTGAACAGTATTACAGCACTTTATTCTGACCTACTTTTTAAAATTTGTTTTGGACCTATGATAAGTAATAGTGATGGCCTGGTGTTGTATATTATCATCAAACTTAAAATTTTAATTTTAAATAAATATTTCTTTTCCTATGAAGTCTCAAAGATTTTAATATTTATGAAAGATTGACAGATATTTACTTTGGAAAAATATATATTTAATTTATATAGTTGCAGTTTAAAGTCCATGTTTTAATAGTCATGTTGTCTTATAGCAGTATCAACTGGGCCTGAAGTGTATTTCTGTAACTACATTTATTTATTGTATTCAATCTTTCTTTCTAGGTAAAAATTTCTATCATTCTAGTTAGGAAAATGCTTATTGGAGAAAATAAGGGACGTTCTCCATGCAAAATCCCTTTAGTCAGTAAATAGGTCAAGGCATGTATTCAACTATTCTCACAAAGTTTTATGAGAATAATCTTGACAAATCCAAGACCTGAATTGTAATGTTACTTGGATTTACTAGTGCACCACCCACTAACCACATTAAAACACCCACATTAAATGATTTTCAAATGCAGAGAGTTAGGTAAACTAAGATAAATTTAAATTTGTATCTTGGGATCTATTTAATTTTTTAGAGAAAAAATCTTTTTTTTTTTTTTTTTTTTTGGTACCAGGGATTGAACTTAGGGGTACTCAACCACTGAGCCACATCCCTAGCCCTGTTTTGTGTTTTATGTAGAGACAAGGTCTCACTGAGTTGCTTAGCATTTCGCCATTGCTGAGGCTAGCTTTGAACTCGCGATTCTTCTGTCTTAGCCTCCCAAAGTGCTGGGATTACAAGCGTGAGCCATGAGAAAAAAATCTTAATATGTGCTTTCCATTTTTTTTTTATTATTCAATGGATTTTTACTTTTGGAATTACTTCCCACTCTTTCTTTTTCTATAGAAGCCAAAAGATTCAATCCAGTTCTCAGTCAAAACTGCCCCTTTGTTCTGAGATGTCCTCAGGTGGGAGAGACACTGGAAAAGAAGGAAGTCCAGGGTTTTAGTAACCGTGTTGATAACAGTTGTAAGTTGCCAGTCAATGAGAATATTCTTCAAGATAAGCTGATTTATGATTGTTTCCAAAACCTAAGACATGAAACATGAGTAGCTGAGTTTGAGAGCATTTGAACAGGTATTAGGTTAGGGATTGAACAGACTGTGCCTACCCTAGGGAACCGCCACCCCTCCGGAAGTTAGATACACTTGTTCTCCAATGAAGGGAACATTAACTAAATTTCTTAAAAAGTAATGAAAGAGAACAAACTGTAAAAAGGCAGCCAAAAAAGGCGAACATCTGTTACTGAACATGTCTCACTTGACTTCCTTTTAATGTTCTTAGGAATAAATTTATGAACTAGGGAAAGTTTAGTACTAATTAACTTGTTTTCATCAAACAAAGTGCATCAGACATGGATGTTGAATATGAATGAAAGCTCTAATAGTAGTAATAAATAGATATAGAAAGTGCTGATAGCCAGGGTTATAGCCACAGAGTCTGGAAATTGTTGTGGCTGTTACTACTGGGTTGACTTAGATTGGCTGTAATTTGCTTTATTTAATTTTCAGAAAAATATTTTAAAAGTTGTGTATTTTAGGGATAGGAGTAGTAGAATGCTTGCTTAGCCTGAGGGAGGCCCTGGCTTTGATCCTTGGCACCAGATTTTTTAAAAAAAGCACTCTAAACAGTGTGTGTTCGTAATACTATAGATGAATTAGGTGAAAGACTTTCTCTTTGGTTATGCCCCTTTAGACTAATGAGATGTTTGCATGATTTGGAATAACAAATATAGAGCTCCTCAAATGCAAACTTTTGTATCACAAGCAGGAGCGGTAGTAACAGTTGTAGCTTATCGTAGTTGTACAGATCCAAATGGCTTTTTTTGAATTGAAACTCTTGGGGAATTCAGGAAATTTTGAATTTTGGAAGGATAAGAAGGTAGGTAGATCTTCAATCGAACTGGTAATCAAACCTGTTAATATCTGCAGAAAAGTATATGAATATTCTTACTAAATGTGAGATCTTGACCTTGTGTAGTTGATTCAGGTCAGGTTTTGCCACCAAAAGTGAAGTGAATTAAGTTTTGCCTTCATATATTTTAACAAAAAAAGGTCTTGGTTTTCAGAGCTTCTTAATTTGTAGAGTCTTAGATAAGGACTTGTGTACTTGTAGCAGTAGTAGTAATGGTAGAGGTAGTCACAATTGATGGAAGAGGATGAGGAATGCTAAGGGGACACACACACACACACACACACACATACACACACATGCACAGCAAAAGCAGTGGAAAACATAGCCATGATAATGTAATTGGGAAAAGGAAAAGGGGGAAAGTATGGATTTAGGGTTTTTGCATATATTTTCCCCCTGTAATTGTTGTTTTTTCTTCATTGATAGAAAAGACAGATAGTCTTTTCACCCCATTCTTCTTCTCTGAAATTAGTAGCCATTCTCATCTTGTCAGGCAGTTCCATTGGTTTCTGTTTTTGCTTTTCCAAAATCCTCCCAGCACTCACTAGAAGGCTCCCTTTTGGATTACAGGTGAGGCATGTTGCAGTGGCTGCTTGAAAGGACCAAGTCTACCAATGCAAAGCACTTCCGAGTGTTTTGCAAAACACTTGGGACTTAGGAGATGCTACTAATGAGGAATAGGTCACAAATAGAGAGACCTAGTTAGAAATAATTGGGGGAATTCCTTGCAGTGGTATGTTTTTACACCCTGCTCCCCCCTTTTAAACTTTTTCCTTTGTTATGTTTCATAAAAGTGCTATTTTTGGATTACAAAATTATTTTTGAAGGTTTTCACTGCTGATTCTACTAAAAAGCAAAAATACCAAAGAAAACACATAACAATGACTGGTCCAAAGTAGATAAGCATGCATGAAATGGCTTAGCATAATATGACTAGATTGCATGTAATAAGGGCTTGTTATGGTTTGAATGTGAGATGTTCCCCAAAAGCTCACATGTGAGCCAATGCAAGAAGTTTCAAAGGAGATATGATTGGGTTATACGAGTCTTAACTCAATCAGTGAATTAATCCCCTGATAGGGATTAACTGAGTGGTAATTGAAGTGGTAGGATGTGGCTGGAGGAGGTGGGAATTGGGGTGTGGCTTTGTGGTATATATTTGTATCTGACAAGTGGAGACCTCTCTCTGTGCTTCTTGATCACCATGTGAGCTGCCTCCCAATGCCACACTCTTCCACCATGATGTTCTGCTTCACCCAAGGAATGGAACTGGCCTTCAATGGAGTAAGACCACTGAAACCGTGAGCCCTCAAATAAACTTTTCTTTCCCATACAATTGTGCTTTAGTTGTTATAGGCTAGCTTAGATTTTTATGGCTCAGCTCAGTAAGCACCCTGTAGACTGTAGTATACCAATAAGATAAGGTAAAATTATAGGGTAAGTAGTGTTAAGCTATCCTGGTTATAAGTTAGAAGTAGTAAAGAACTTAGCCTGAGTGACTCCATTTAACCGTCTTGATTAGAGTGGGCAGTTAGCCCAATTAAGAGACTTTAATTGTTGCAAAACCTGCCCAACTGCAAGTGTCAACCCCACCCCTAACAAAAAGTCCCCAAGGCTTGCTACAGACACTTAACAACACTGTAGCTAAAATAATCACTAATTTTAGCTTTTATAACCGAGCTTGCTTTGTGCAGTTGCAGAGCCCCTACACCAGCGGGGAGTGGTTTTTACCTTTATAAACCCCATGGAGCCTGAGACCGTTCTGCAGTCCTGTAGGAAGCAGTCACCGGTTGGCTAATAAAGACTCACCAATTTGGACATCACTGGGACTTGATGTGTTTTCTGAGTGGTTTGCCCCATAACATGGTCACAGCAGTGAAAAAATCTGACTAGAACAGGGCTTAATGAATTATAGATGTTGATAACTTTATTTACCACATTGTTAAAGCATTCATTTGATTCTTTCCAAAAGAGTTTATAATAGCTTATAAAATATGTACAATGTGAAATATGTAAGCAAGACTATCAGGGGTTATGGAAAAGAGAATAGAAACAATCAAGTTAAGATTTAGTTAAACATATAGTTCCTAATTTGGCACATTAGATGTTTGTAATAACTAGGCCACAAATTTAGCTGTGAACATGTTAGCGGCTAATAAAAGAGGCCATAGTTATTAGTCACTTGATTCAGAGTGTTTCTATAAAATAAAAACAAACCAGAAAAATGAACCATGTGGATGCTTGTGAAGAAGGTACTGTAAAATAAATGAATAATGTGCTCAAAGTATTGCTTTCACAAAATTCAGTAATATATGCTAAATATTGACCCTCTTTTAATCATATAAAGCACAGTTTGGTGAAAACACCTTTATAGGGTGGGAAGGTTGGGGAATGTGCATTGTTCGTGGAGGAGGAATGGAAAAATATCAGCTTAGTGTTCAGCTCCTGCTGGTTTAGTTTAAGTAATCGAATTTAGGATATCATGAGGAATGGGGAAATACCTTCTTGCCTTTCCTATTCCATTTATTGCTATTGGGCCAATAGCATTGCTACTACATGAAGATTTGCTAGAAATATAGAATTGCATGCCCCATCCCATCTATTGAATTGGAAAATCTGCAGTGATTTATAAGCACGTTAAAGTTTGAGAAGCTTTGTTTTTGATAATTCTTTATAATATTTTTGTCTTTAAATGAGCTTCTGATTAATTTTTTCAGACAAATATCTGAGGTACAGATATTCTATGATCAATTTAGTTACATGGTAGGATAAAGAATGCATTTTCTATCTCAAGTGGCTTGCGAGGTTCAATCAGGAGAATCAAGAGTTCAAAGCCAGCCTCAGTAACGGCAAGGTGCTTAGCAACTCAGTGAGACCCTGTCTCTAAACAAAATAACACAATAGGGTTGAGGATGTGGCTCAGTGGTTGAGTGCCCCTGAGTTCAATCCCCAGTACTAATAAACAAACAAACAAACAAATAAAAGAATGCCTTTTCTTGTGAAAGTTGATCAGTGAGATTGTAACTGATCAAAAATATCAAAAACAGGGCTGGGGTTGTAGCTCAGTGGTAGAGTGCTCGTCTAGAACATGTCAGGCATTAGGTTCCATCCTCAGTACTACATTTAAAAATATTTAAAAAATATCAGAAACACATTCTCAAAAAATGAAATAGAATTTTAGTGAATATGAAAATTTGCCTGGGACAATTTGTCAAGTATTTTGATAATAGTTTTCACTTCTTCTGGACAGTTTGAATAAACTGATATATTCCTCTAAGTATATTCTGAATCAGATCCATGTCTAAGAATTAGATCCATATGAAATTATAAGCACATTGAAATTTGAGAAGCACAGTTGTACAAGATTTCCCATCAAAAAAGTCTTCTAAACAAAGAGTAGTAGTCAGGTTGTAGTTAAGAGACTGGGGCAGTCTTTGACCACAGTGCATTTGATTGGCAATTCTAAATCCCCTTATGGTTACAGTTTCAGTGACTCACCACAAAACCACTAGATCTTTTCTAAGTGAAGTAAAAATAGAAAACAAAATTGCTGAGTGCCAATCAACTGAAAATCTAATGCAAACTCCATTACTGGCTTTTCCCGCCGTATTCTTGTTTTCTTAAATTGCAAAATTACTGCCTATATCTTCCATTTTACCTTATGAATATAGAAGTATATTGAGTTTGAATCTCCTACTTGTGTAATCAAGGTAAAGTTACTAAATATTTCAATTTCTTCAGAAAAAAGTTGGAAATAAAATATATGCTTTGAAGAATCTTGGTGGAGATCATAGATGATACACAGAATACACACAGTAGGCTCTAATTTTTAGTTATTATAAATTAGTTCTGTGATGCAGCTTCAAACCACCCAGATAGTATAGAAACCTCTTAATAGTCAAACTCACCATTTATAAAGACTTGACATTCAAATTAATCTCAACAAAAGAAAATTTAAATTCATTTTTTAAAAAATATTGCCCAGTTTATAACCAAATTGTTTAGCAATAAATCACCACGTGGCTACTTTCAAGTCAAATGGGGAAACATATTCTAAAGCAAATAATCACTTTATATATATTTAAGTATAAACTTCCACATCAGTATATTCATAAGCATATTAAAATGTACTCAAATGATAAAATGAAAACTGATTTTTTCCATCTGTGCTTTACAATGTTAATTCCAGCTAGTAAAAGGAAAATATTAGTCTCATGAATTTATAAACACACACAGTTTAAAACTTTAGAATAAAGCAACTCACAGCTGACAGCAGCTGTTTCATTACTTGGCATTCTTTTGAAAATACACGCAAACTGCAGGAGCAATTTGGAGCCAGGGAGCCTTCTAGGAATTTCTGATACACCTGGGAAACTCAGACTCTCCAAATCTTTCTCTTTATCAAAAGGTGAGATGTTCATTTAAAGCTCAAGAAATATTCCTGCCATATTAAATTTTTCTATTCATTGATCACACACACGCACACACACACACACACACAAGAAATATTCCTACCATATGAAATTTTTCTATTCATCTCTCTCTCTCTCTCACATACACACACACACACACACAGAGCAATGGCTGTGCTGGCCAGTGGGCATATGGTAGACTTCATCAGGCTATAGCAAGTGATTTTCCACTCCCAAAGGCAGATTATGGAGTCCCTATTGCTTCATATGCTTGAAAATACTCAATATTGCCAATTTGCCAGATACTTTTGCCGTTTGCCAGATATAAACACTTATGCTAACATGGCAGATATAAAATGATATTTTTTTTTAATTTTAGTAATACACATTTTTGTAATGACCAGAAAAGTTGAGGAGTTTTTACTGGGTCAACATTATTTATTTTTTGTGAACATATAATGGTTGTGCTTTTAAAAAAGTATTTGGGGGCATTTCTTCATTTTGTTTTGTGCTATTTGTAACTTCCATTTTCTTTTTATTATCCCATTTCTTTACTTTTGTCTGGAATTGATTAACATATTTCCCTCTCTTATTCCTATCTCTTATTCTAATGTTTTCTTCCTACTAGTTGGATATTTGTATTTTTACTTTTCATAAGTTCTCAATCTATTGATTTTAATACATACATTTCAGTTAAAGTATCTTTACTTCCTTCCCTTCCCATACAGAGGTGGTAGATTGCCTAAGTAGAGAATGATTTTTTTTCATTTTTTTAACCTCACAAATTAGACACAATTATTTTGTTTCATTGTGTTGTTCAAGTTTACCTATATCTTCACTATTTTTTATTTGCCATTACAATGAAGCATCACATACCTATAGGATAATTTTCATTCTCTAACTACATCCTCCTAGAAGTACCTTTAGCAAGAATCAGTTGGCAGAAAACTTCAGCTGATTGTCTACTTATTTTTTCTTTCTTCTCCCATATCTTCCCATCATTTTTTAAAATATCTTTTTAGTTGTAGATGAACACAATATCTTTATTTTGTTTATTTTTTTTATGTGGTGCTGACGATCAAACCCAGTGACTTACGCATGCGAGGCAAGAGCTCTACCACAGAGCTACAGTCCCCCGCTCCCTCTTTGTATCATTTTGAAGTTATTTCTTTGTCTTCTGGCTGCCATTACTGATGAGAAAAAGCAAGTATTTATCTAATTGTCTTTTGAATGTAGTAATCTGTCTCTACTCTGTTTCAAAGGACTTCTTTTCTCTGTTCTGTTTTTTTATTTTCTTTTAATAGTGAAGTAAGTGTGCTTCTGTTTTTATTTATTCTGAGTGGCTTTTGTTGGGCTACCTAAAAGTGAAAATCAGTCTTTCAGCAATTCCAAATTAAAAACAAAACTAATAACTTGTCTTTCTCTTCAAATGGTGTCTCTCTTCCATTATTTTCTTTTAAAACTTTAATTAAAACTCTTTATAAATTCTAGTTAAAAATATGTGTGTCTTCCAGTCACTTGTGATTATCCTTTTCCTTTTTTCTCTTTCAGATTTGCCATCTTTCTCTCTCATTGCTACATTCTGAGTTTTTTCTCTTGATTTATCTTTTAGATTATAGTCTCCTTTTTGTATGTGTCTATTCTATTATTTTGCTATTCACTGAGCTTCCAATTTCAGTTATTATGCTTTTCATTTTCAGAATGTCTACTCATTTTCTACATATGCCTGGTCAATTCTGATAATTTCTAGATTCCTTCAGTATATTTCTCTAAACGTAGAAATGGAAGCTCATGCTTATATTCTGTTGATGATAATTACAGTGTATGCAGTCTTTGAGGTTCTGAATGAATAGTTTGTTTTTCTGATTCCTTGATTGTATGTTTTCTCATACTCTTCTAATTTAATAGTCCATTTTTCTTGGTATTTTATTGTGATAATTTTTTGAAGCCTGGCTTTCAACTCCATTCTGAAGATGATTGATACTTATTTTTCCCAGGTATTTTTGGGCAATACTAACTTGAAATTCCTTGTTCTAAATTTTTAGTCATTTTTGTGGAGGATGAGGTGTTTTCAGGTAATAATGAATTGAGGCCCAGATCTGTGTGAGTTAATTCTTGTCATCAGAAATTCCTAAATAATAATTTCTTTCCCTTTCCACCCAAAGTCAGGGCTATATAGCATGTAGTCTCACAGCCAAGCTCTGTCATTCTCTGTCTCTGTCATGGAAATTTTTATATTCTGATTTATCCTTTAAGGTTATTTCTCTTCCAGGTTTTAGGAGAGGTGTTCTTAGATCTTATACATCTTACACTATTCAACTAATAAATAAAGAAAATATGATACATAATGGAATACTACTTACTCATAAAAAGGAATGAAATCCTGTCATTTGTGACAACATGGATGGAACAGGAGATCACTGAGTTAAGCAAAATAAACCAGATACGCTAAGACACATATTGTATGATCTTATTCACATGTAGAATCTTAAAAAATGGATCTCCTAGAAGTAGAATGAGTAGTTAGAAGTAGGGAGCAGGGAGGGTCAGGGAGAGGTTGATCAGCATGAACCAAGTGATAATTAGAGGTTCTGGTGTGTCATTGCATAGTTGAGTGACTAGAGATAAGGATCATGTATTGTATATTTCAAAAATTAGAATGTTTTCAACATAAAGAAATGATAAATTTTTGATTGATATTTTGCCTTGAGTTAAACATTATGTATGTGTGTGTTCGTGTGTGTTGTGTGTATATCTATATATTGACACATACACATATATATATATCACATGATACCCCATAAATATGTATGATTTTTGTTTTTGTGCATCAGTTAAAAATAATTTAAATTTTTTAAAAAAAATTTTTTAGTTGTCGATGGACACAATATCTTTATTTTATGTATTTATTTTTATGTGGTGTTGAGGATCGAACCCAGGGCCTCATGCATACGAGGTAAGTGCTCTACAACTGAGCCACAACCCCAGCCCAATAATTTAAATTTTAAAAATTTAAAAAGATAAAGAACAAAAAAAAGAAAAACAGATTCTAGGCCATCAGGAATTGCCATATAATCTGTAAGGCAAAGAGAGGCTCCAGAACTCATGAAAACAGTAAATTCAACATTTGATTATTTGGGGTGAGAATGGAATTCTGTTACTTTACCATCAGCTCATCAGCTCATCAGCTCAACCATGCATTAAAAATTTCTTTTGATGTTTTTCAGAATTTGTTTTTGTATTGTGCTATGAGTTGCTGGTGTACTCCTGGAAGCAGCTGTATCCTTATCCTTTATAAATTGTTAAGGCCTTCATAGGGTCTTCTATTGGGATACTGTTTTCCTTTATTTCTGTTCTGCCTTTGTATTGCCCACTAAGCTATGCTTAAAAACCTGTTTATAGAGTGAATTCCTGTAGTTTTGATTTTTCATGGAGGCTAAAGAAATGGATAACGTGGGCTGGGATTGTGGCTGGGCTGGGATTGTGGCTCAGTGGTGGAGTGCTTGCCACGCATGCGTGGAGCACTGGGTTCGATCCTCAGCACCACATAAAAAAATAAATAAATGAAATGAAGATATTGTGTCCATCTACAACTAAAAAAAAATTTTAAAAAAAGAAATGGATAACTAATGTTTTGCTGAGTCATTTTCTGCCCTCTCCCTTAGTCTGAATGGCCATGGCTGTTACAGAGTGACAGCGTTATCTTTGGACACTTTCTTCTCTGTAAACACATGCAAGGAAACATTGTATTTGAGATTACCTTCCAAAGTGGGGGCTGGTTTGACTCTGAGCAGATTTAATATGTGCATGTCCCTTGAATATTACAACTTCCTAGTGCTGCTTATATGGCTTTAAAACCCTTGTGTGGATTTTTGGACACTCAAATTCAAGAATGTGAAGAGATTGACTTGTGAAAAATTCCAGAAAGATGTATTTGATGCCTTCTGTTTCTCCATGTGTACAAATGATTGACATTTTTTTCTGTTTATGCCATTCTTCCACACTAGAAGCAGTTATTGGTAAAAGGAATGCAGCTCCCTGCTATTTCACAGAAGGTGCCAGTGACGTGACTGAGTTCTACAGGGCAAACACTAGCATTAATAGTCCAGCCTGGTAGAAAAATATTTTAAATTTATTTCTCATGTTTTAATGTATAATTTTAATTGTATATGCATGTGCTGGTAATGATTTTCTTTTCACATTTACCTACTTTTACACAAACCTTTTATTTTACCTTGAATGATATGTTTATGTATGCTTCTGGTATGTCACAAGACAGTTTAAAAATAGGAAAATTCCTTGCTACTTAGAAAATGCCCCTGGCCACATTTGGGGATAAGTGTTGGGGAATAGTATGCCAATTATAGATTACCTTTTTATAATAAACATACTCCAAAATTTCACACTAATTGTAATCAAATAAAAATATTTCTAGCATCAAGATGCAGGATGAAAGACTATAGATCTTTGGTTAATCAGTACAAGATTTAGTTGTTAAAACTAAGAGGGAATTGTCACAAAGGCAAAAAAAATCTAGATAAGATTTTGAAAGAGGATGGGAATAGATGGATTAGATAACCATTTTTCTAAAAAAGAGGTATAATAATATTTGTATGAGTTGTCAGAAGTAAGTTTGGTACCAGTTATTGTGGGATTTGGGAAAATATGTGGGAGAAAGAATGAAAACTGATTTGGGTTAAATCCATTCAGATTGTTAAAAATTTTGAAAATGTTGCTAGGAGGGTATTATTAATGACTTGTATCTGTAGCCAAGTGTTCAGGATATATCTGAGATGAGCTGTCCTGGACAGAACAGGAGCTTGAAGAAGTTGCAAGTAGCAGCTATGGAAGAGGAGAGAAAGATTTTAAGAGAGTGGAGTTGAAATATCAAGGTGGAATGGACTTGAGAGTTGAATCTATTAATTTGTAGAAGACTAAAACTGGCTCCCTTAAAACAAAAACTGAAACTGACTTTTCAAAACAGACAAAAACCAAGCAACCAACAAACAATAGCTTCTAGTTACGTGAAGTAGGAAGACATGCATAGAGGAAGAATGTGAGGGAGTGATGTCATCAAAGAAAATGAAAGAAATCAGAGAGAACATCTTAGGGAAATCTTCAAGAATATTTGTCTGAGACCATTTTACTAACAACCTTCACATTTGACACTCTCTTCATTATGGAGAACTTGCCAGTTCAGTTAGTTTGGCCAAAAAGGAAGCTGTTGGGGGAAAAAAGAATGAAAGAAAAAACAAAGTTGTCAAGTATAAATAGTAGTATCACATATGGGCAGTGTGCCCCAAGCCACAGACATGACTTTATGTGAAAGTATGGAATATAAATATTAAAAATTAATTTCTGTAAGCCCTTAGTATTTTTGTAGTCATGAATTTATGTCATGGCACATCTTGAGGGCAATAGTTTAAAAAGTTTCTACATTGCACTTTATCACCACCTGTGTGTTGCACATAAATTTTAAGAAGTTCAGTACTATTCTTTAAGGGTGATTATTCTCTTTGAAAAATAATATATGTCATATTATCAGGGAATTCTAAATGTAACAAGTATTGAGATAATGTAAATCACTTTTCAAGGTTCCTGTGTTCTAACGTAACTGTGGAAGGAAGTTTAATCTTTGATCTAAAGAAATGAATGTCATGAAAGGAAATTAATATGTACTATTAAGATGGGGTCTGAGAGATCACTGTAAGATGGGATGAAGCTTAGCTCTATGAGATATTTATGGTTTTTAAAAATATTTTAAAAAATAATCAGTGTTAATACTGAATATTTTTGTAGTAAAAACACAACTTTCTTTACATTTCATCTTTACACTGACCTTTGTATTTTCTAGGAATTTATATATGGCTTTAGTCAAATATACATTTGAAACTTAAAGTGCAAACTAAAATAAGCATTTTACTTGTGATATTGTGTGCATGCCATATTATCAAAAGCCAAAAAAACTTTGCTACTGACTTCTTACAGAGTTTGAGGGAGATAACTCAGCAGCAACCTCAACTCCCTAACCTTTTGCTGATTTATCAAGATTACTTCAAATTTCCCTTCCCTTTTTCTTTAAGTTATTACATGCAAAATAATCATCATGGACTACTATAAAGTAGATACACAATCCATCAACGACTTTATGTGTCAGTGTTACCTTTGGATCATACCAAATGACCAGAGAGAGAATGGTGACTTACTCTGAGGTCTGAATTACCTTCCTGAATTGTTCCTTCTGTCATTGAACAGTATTGAATAATTATGCAAGAAAAATCCATATTGAACACTGTTGTGTAATTGTGATCGACGCTGATGAAATTAGTACATGATACCCATTTTTTAAATGATATACGGAAAAATTTTCACTGAAAATAAGGTGACTTTTCTGACTGACATAGTGAATGCTAGAACTATGTTTTTTTCATTACTTTATGTATTAGTTTTTCAATACCACAGGGTCAATGGCTTAACCAGCAGAAATCAATTTTCTTAAAGTTCTGGAGTCTAGAGGTCCAAGATGGAGGTGCCAGTAGAGTTGGTTTCTCTTGAGGCCTCTCTCTCTATATATATATAGCTTGGAGATGGTAACCCTTTTCTTATGTCTTCACATGACTTTATCTCTGGTGTCTCTTCCTCTTATAATGACTGAACTTACTGGATTAAGGCCCCACACTTTTGACTTCATTAAGTTTACCATGTTAAAGACATTTTCTACAAATATAGGCACATTGAGGTAATTAAGGCTTTGACACATGGATTTGGAATGAATGCAGTTCGATCCATAACACTTTGATAGCTAGGAATTTGAGAACCAAATCTGTGTGACACATCAAGCAATATAAAAAAAAGATTTGCCATTACTTTTCTATGTATATTTCCCCCTTAACCTGATTTTCTTGTTTTCCTTTTTCATAGATACTATGTATTTTTGTAAAATGTTAAGTCTCTTTGTAAGACAGAGGACAAATAAGTAAATAAATAAATAATTATGTGTAATAGATTTTTAAGATATTTTCTTACTGAAATGATTAGTAAGAATTGTGTTCCTGGGTGCCAGAGATGCTGGGGAATATTCAGCAATCATACTCTTCTTAGCATACTTACAAATTTATATGTTTTGGTTTTTATTTTGTAATAGAGTCTTTCTCCCTTTGATAATATAACAACTTCAGTAGAATTAAAATTTTACAGGCAGTGAAGTAGTTTTTCTTCTTATATCCAATCTTCTTTCTCTTATTCTAGAAATCCTTTGTGAAAAAAGAGCAACAACCTGTTACTATAGAATCAAAGCCCGGACCCAGGTAAATCTTTCATATGATTGCAAAAAAGCATAACTGAAGATGCTTATTTTTAATATGGTCAATGTACTTGCTGACTTTAGTGTCTGGTTTTGAAGAAGTTTAGGTTGTTAAGGGCTCAAGTTCTTGATAGATATTTTTCATTTTTGCCATTTTATTCAACTCAAGCAAAGAGAATAATACCTTTTTTCCAAGTATTTTGGTAATCAGGCCAGAGACCCAGCCTTGTGGAATCTGGGTTGATGTAATGTGAACATTACTGCCCATGTTTAAACTGATTTTTGTTTATTAGAAGTTATATGCCATAGTTCATTATAGTGAAACACATCTTTCAAGACTCTTCTAGGGATCCTCAGATTGCTTTGTACTTTATATACCAAGTGTGTTGATAAATTTGTGAAAATTGACTGATTTTGCGAGATAGATTGGAGGGTAAGATGGAAAGAAGGGATTACGAGAAGTTAATAGTGATGGATATTTCTGAAAAGGATGGTTTCATACTTGTGTTTTCTTATTCACTGAGAATATATTTATTTATTACTTATAAATGATTAGAAGTTGGAAAATGTCAGGCATCCTTGAAAGCACTCGAGAATGATGACATACAGACAGACTCTGGAAAAATGTTGTTTGATCCTTGAAAGAAAGGATATAGAAAGGGTGAGATGTATGAAGTGGCTAGATATTAGGGAGAATCTATCAGCATGACTGGTATGAAGTATCAGAAGACTGAATTTGGGACTTCCAAAATGATTGAGAATTGATTAGGGAATCTCACAAAAGAGAAAGCCACAGAGGGAGGAGACCTAAGTCTGCATATAAACTCTTCTCAAATTCTTGGCTGGCCCTGATCTGTGCATGTAGAAGAGACTATAAAAAAATGCAGCCTAAAGCTGCAACGTGTGTAGTTTTCAATTGGTTCAGTTGGTTTCAATTGTTCAAATGTCCTGGATGTTTGAATTAACAGCCTGGGACTTTAATGCAGCTTTTCTATTATATATTTATATTCATTAATTTATTTATTGATGAATAAGATGGGATCTTGCTGTATTGCCCAGATTGGTTTCGAACTGACAGTGCTCCTGCTTTAGCCTCCTGAATAGCTGGAATTATAGGCATGTGCCATTGTTCCTGGTTTAGTAGCTTCTTTAAATGTTTAAGAATTTAAGAAGATATTCATGGTAACAGGAGAGATCTAGTGCAGAAATAGAAGCTATTAATAAAAGAATCAAATGAAAATTCTAAGTATAGAAAAATTGTATAATTAATTTGACCTAATTGATATTTATAGAAAACTACATCTAACAACTGTGGAATATACAAGGGCATGTGGAACATGAATTACAAAGAACAGAAAGCCATGAAATAGAAAATGGAGAAACAATAAAGCAATTAATAAAATCAAAAATTAGTTCTTTGAAAAGATAATAAGCTATGTGAACTCATAGCACAACTGATTTTTTAAACAAGAGATAAAATACAATTACCAAATTCAGCATATCATCCCTCTTTATCTATAGATATTAGAAGGAAAATATGACAGTATGTGAATAATTTCTTGCTAATTATGTTCAAATAAGAGGTTATTTATTTTTTGGGGGGGTAAAGCATAATAAAATTGACACAAGAAGAAATAGATAATCTAAATAACCCAGTTTGGGAAAGTTGGATATTATCAAGAACCTTTCTACAAATAGATGTGGTTTAAGATAAAAACTTTTAAAAAAAGTCACATGTAAATTATTTCTAAAGTATTCAATGGTGTTAAAAGCAACTTATCCACTTCTTTTTTTTTTAAATATTTTTTTAGTTGGTAGACGGACGCAATATCTTATTTATTTATTTTTATGTGGTGCTGAGAATCGAACCCAGTGACTCATGTATGCGAGGCAAGCGCTCTGCCACTGGGCTACAGCCCCAGCTCCCTTATCCACTTCTTTAAGTCTTTTTCATACAAATATTCTATAGCTGTTTAGTTTGATTGGGACAGTTTTTTTCCCTTATTGTTGTTACTCACTTAAAATTAGTACAAGCCCTATCAATGTTACATAATTGTACAGCCTCAAAGATGAGAATTTATTATACTGTAGTTATTTGCCTGAACTCAGCTAATCTGAATTGTTAACATTTTCTCATATAGTCTACCATCTGTCATTGCAGGCATAAAGAGTCTGTGGCAAAGTTTTGCAGGGATCTCTAGCTACTTTTCATTGGGATATCTTAAATATTTTAGAGGACGATGATCGAAGGG
This sequence comes from Geosciurus inauris, assembly GCA_004024805.1. NCBI lineage: Eukaryota > Metazoa > Chordata > Mammalia > Rodentia > Sciuridae > Geosciurus > Geosciurus inauris. The sequence goes on along the minus strand of PVHX01011442.1, from coordinate 28,224 downwards.
AATTTTAGAGATAACTTGATCCCATTGGTCTATTTTCTTATTGAGAATAGTAGTATTCAACAAGATAAAGTAGCTTCTTCAAGGTCACAAAGTAAAAGAACAGAATTGTGTCTTGAATTCAACCCTCCTCTCATAGTATAGTGAAATTCTTAGTTGTACAGCTTTTATACTGCTTGTATCTTAAATTTCAACAACCTTTCTGATGATTATTTGCAAGATATAAACTGAAACTTTACTTAGAATAGAATCATGGAAAAAAGAGAAAGAGTGAAACCAAATGTGAAAAGAAAACAGAGTAGTGAACAAAATAGAACTGTGTGTGTTTGGGGATATATATATACATACATTCATATACACAAATACATAGACATGCATACATATATGCATATACATACACATACATACATATACATACTTTGTTGAAAAGATTTAAGTGAATTGATATTATGGTTCTCTTCTTTGAAGTACTATACCATTTCTTTCCTAAAAATTCCATGAAACCTTAGAATCCATATCTTGGGACCTTCCATAACTTGGCCTAGAGGATTTTTCTTGTTAGAGGGGAATTTCCCATGTATTTTCAGCCAGAGATTTCCTTACAGCCTCTGTGAGGCAGAGTATATTATAACTTCCATCAGTTATCAGTCAACTTCAATAAAGTATTGGGCAGTTTCTAAAGTACTTCATGCATTTCACGGGTAAAAATATGTCACACATACATTACCATTGCTGGGTTACAGTAAATACCAGAGAGTCTGTTTTTCCCCTTTCTTCTCAGTTATAGAAATAAAAAGATGATGGAATTAATTTACACATACCCACCAGCTTTGTGGGAACCCTCTACAGTTGGCAAATAGGACTGGTTTATGCACCCACTCAGCAGTGTTTTTTAAGGAGGCAGTTGCTTGATTGTTAAAAGGTGAGAGTGGGAAATTAGACTAAAAGTGCTGCTGCTGCACTTGGTTTGGGATTTCTGCTGCTGTGAGCACCCACTCTTATTCATGGTAGGGAATGAAACCTCTTGCCTTGTATGGTGATGAATCAAAGTCTTAATTATTTCTCTCCTCATCTTCAGCAGTCTCAAACCTGAAAGGAAAATGTTCACATTTATTTTTCTGTTCATCATCTTGCTTCTTCAATGAAAAATATTTCAGTATTCAGAAAGGGAAGAAAAGAGAGTGCTGTACTGCCTACGTACATTTGTTTATATACAAGACTTTTCATTAACAGCGTTATTAAACAAAGAGCTATAATGCTAGAAGCCCACATGTTTGAGATTAATGAGCTAGGTTGTAAAGCCTACACAATGTATATTTGATTCTGTGTTTTGGAGTTCTTAAATATATATTTGTGTATTTTTATGAAAGAAAGATGATCAGTTTGCCTTGAGTTTATGATTCTGCTATATAATAATTCATTATATACATCCATGCATAGATGAGCATTTATAAAATGAAATTGTTTAGTATCCGAATGAAAGTCGTCATGTCCTTAATTTTTCAATTTGAATGATAAATTTTGAAATCCTTTGAACCCATAAATTTCAGAAGATTGTTGGAAATCCATAAGATTAAAAAATATGGTTGAGAAAGCCCTAAACTATTTTAAGGAAAAGGTTATGTTTAGACTGGTCAAAGAAAGCCAGTCAGTCTCAGTTCAACCAGAATTGCCAAAGGAACAATTTTCTGACTTTTTTTTTTATAGTAAAATACTTAATGTAAAATATCTAAACCTGAAAGAATAGGAGTCAAATGATGCCATTCTTCTATTTTAGTTTTTTAAGAATGATATGAGTTCATAGATTATAATATACATATTTTTTCTTGATATAGGTGAAGATTTAATGGTATTTTGCAATGAAGTATGATTTCTTCTATTCCTTTTACATCTCTTTACTCTCTTCTTTATGCTTATTCCACTTTTGCTTATTTTTGTATGATATCTTTGATGTAAAGCATCAAAAGAAGTGTATGTGATTAGATAAGGAAAAACAGAGTTCATTCTCAATATTTAAGCAAAAACTGAATCAAGAACTACGTGGATTATGATTTAACTTACTATTGAAATGATATTCGCCTTTTATTTTGTATGAGAAAGATTTACTTTATATATAAACAATCTTCCTTGAGGTCCATTTTGATTTGTTTAGAACCTCTATTATAAAAGTCTCCATTTCTCTTCAGGTAAATTATTGCATTTCATGAATATAATACCTATTTCTCTTGATGTTCTTTTGCTATGAGCTCCTAATCCTTTGCAGATTAATGTTACCAGTGATAAATTTTCCTTTTGTTCAACTTCCAAATCATTTTTTAAATGCTTGACTGATTTTCAAGTATAGAATAGATCAATTGATGCACCTATACTTCATAGAGAAAAAACTTTCTATGTTGATTTGTAGTATTAAATTTGTAGTTTTTATAAGATCTAAATATGGTCCTCAGCCTCTCACCTTTTTAGTATTCTTTTGCTTCTGTTCTGGATGAGAAAAGTGTCAGTGTTTAAATATACCATCTTTGAAGTAATGCGCACTATTCTGGGATCCTAAGTTCACACTTTTTAAAAATTTATGATTCCAAAATTCATATAATTCATGCAAATATATAGATGAGGAATAATAATATTTTTCCTTCCTCATTAATACTCACTCCATTTTTGCGTATTTTTGTGATATCTTTAATGTGAAGTATCAAAAGAAGTCTATATGATTAGGTAAGAGAAATAGTAGGTTAGACACACACATATCTACACATACTATTTGTAGGACTTCAGAAGTATCGCTATTACATTTTGTTTGAGCTGCTTGTCACATTTTCCTCTGATAATTAACATATTATCTTTTCAATAACCCCTCCACCCACCATTGCACACTATTTAAAATAGCATATTCTAGCCAGGCACCTTGGCGCATGCCTGTAATCCTATCACTTTGGGAGGCTGAGACAGGAGAATTGCCAGTTCAAAGCCAGCCTCAGCAATGGTGAGACACTAAGCAACTCAGTGAGAGAGACCCTGTCTCTACATAAAACACCAAAATAGGGATGGGGATGTGGCTCAGTGGTTGAGTACCCCTGAGATAAAGTAGCATATTTTACCCCTGCCTTAACTAACTCCTATACCCTGCTTTATTTTTTCACCATACTCCCCCAACTCCCCCAATTGTTTACTGCAATTACTGTTTCACTAGAATACCAGCTCAATGAGGGCAGGAGAGTTTTCTGTTTCATTCACCAGTGTGCCCCAGAACAGCATCTTACACATTATACTCTAAGTAAATAAATATTTGTTTAATTCATGAATCACATTTTTACATAATGACTTTTCTTTCCCCTCTAGCCATGCATAATCCCTATCTTAAGCTAGAAAGTAAGCATCTTTGTTGGAATATCCCATAACTACCTCTTAAAAGTGAAATAACTGTGTGTCCCCTTCCCAGCCTTCTCTCCTGTACTCCTTGTATCAATAACTGTACTATACATCTAACTACCCAAGACCAGCAAATCAGTCTATGTATTTCCCAACCTTGTTGACAAAGATCATATGAGAATGTTGAAAATTGCTTTCCTGAAATCAGACATATCAAAAATCATTTCTTGTTCTAGAAGTAGTAAAAACAGGACCAAATAATAATTAAACTACATTACAGGAAATGAACTTACAATGCCATGACTTATTCTTTTTGTGCTCGTTGTCTTAGCACCACCGCTTTGTTCTGTAAGTCCTCACTCACCATCCAGCTGACAGTTAATAAATTCTGACATTCAACTCACTGGACCATATTTAGAAAATTTTATGTTTTTCCATTTTTGAAAGTGAGGACATTTGCCATTCATTGGAATTCTCACATCATATTCTCTGGTTTTTCAAAGGCAGATCAACAGATGAATATGGAAAATTATTTGCCTGAGCCCAGAAAATTTAACTAATTAAAAGAAGCTTCAGATTTATTTATGAGATCTTTCATTGGCTTGGGCTTCAGTTCTTCACTATCAGTATTCATTCCGTACTTTTCAGCTCGATGGTCATTCTTCAGTATAGCAGAATCAGTACAGCCTAAAATATTGCATTTCCAATAAGCTTTCAGGTGATGCTGATCTGCTTCTTCTCCGACCACATTCTGAGGAGCTAATGTGAGGATTTTTTGACTGGGTCCAGTATGAACTCTTCATTTCTGCTGTCAATTCCTATAGCTTTCTGCTATGGTAATCTGCCTAGTTTGTAGAGACCTATATTCCCTTGATGATGCCGCAGCTCCATGGTCTCATGCTAGGAAGAAGTCTTGGAAAATAGCTACTAGAGAACTGCATCCCATACAGTGCTACCATCTCCAAACTCCCATGCGAACCTCCAGGTCAAGTGCTGCCATTTAGCTGCATCTTCGACCTTTTAGGCCTGCCTTTCTCAGGATTGCTTCTCAGGAGTATGATAGAAGAAAAAAAAGGTAGCTAAATTTAGAGCAAATAATTACCTCCGTTATGAGTTTCTTTTCCTGAGATCATTTTCCAGTGTTTAGTGTGACTTCTGTCCTTCTCTTCCATTTTCTCAGCCTTCTTGGCTTATTCCTCTTGCTCTGGCCTTCAGAATGCCTTCTTTATCCTGCCTCTTTAGAAACGACTGTTCCTTACATATGACTATTGCCAAGCATCTTTGCCAATTATGGAGTTTGGTGTCTTCCTTCTACTGATCATCTTCAAACGAACAGTATACACCTAAGCTGGAGCAGGGTTGAGCAGTAGCCCCCCCGCTCTGATGTGCCCACTGACTGACATTGGTGAGAGTCAGCACCAGCCAATTTCTTAGTCTAGCTCAGTTAGCTTGGAAAAAAAAGCATTGCACTATCAGGGAGACAGAGGACATCAAACAAACAGGTTCTCATAGCTGAGCTCTTGCTTGAAATTAACTTATAGTTTATTGGCTTTGGCTATAGGATGAATTGGGGTCATCTGCTTTGTCCCCTAGTGTGGAGATGTCTGGGCCTCTAAAGGACTCTTGAGCCTGCTTCCTTACTCTCAGGCATGGGAAAGTCATAATTCTACTAGTGTCTGCTAAAAGATGCAGCAACATTATGGTTTGGATGTGACTTGTCCCCTAAAAACTCGTGTGTGAGACAGTGCAAGAAGGTTTGAAGGAGAAATGACTGGATTATAGCCTTGCCCTAATCACTGAATTGATCCCTGATGAAATTAACTGAGTGGTGATTGGAGGCAGGTGTGGTGTGGCTGGAGGAAGTGGTTCATTGGGGGCTTGGCTATGGGGTATATATTTTGTATCTGGTGAATGGAGACCTGTGTCTCTGCTTTCTGATCATTATGTGAGCTGCTTCCCTTTGCCATACTCTTCTTCCATGATGTCCTGCCTCACCTTGAGTCTTGAGGAATGTAGCCAGCCACTTATGGATGGAGACCTCTGAAACCATCAGCCCCTAAATAAACCTTTCCTCTTCTACAGTTGTTCTGGTCGGGTCTTTCAGGCACAGCAGCAAAAAAGCTGACTAAAACAAGCAGAGTAAGGAAACAACTGACCACATGAAATGAAAAAACTGGCAAAGGATGGCTGGACCTGGTGCAAGGAGAGCGCCCTGTGGGTATGATCCTTACATGGGATCAGGAAGTAAATAATGTCCAGGGAGATGCAGGGGAATAATGAGATGAGGAGCATAAAAGTTATCATCTTTCAGCTCAGTGATCCTGCCCAGTAGTACATTGAGGATGAATGGAGTCTCAAGCAGGGAAAGTCTGATTTACAACTACTTTTTCTTGGAGGAACTCTCAAAGAAGGTCAGTAGGGAGACTACCCCTCCCTACTAAGGAGACAGAAACATGGGGACAGAGGGCCCAAAATTTCCATCTTTACTCTAGGGTGCTCTAAGACCTCTCCTTTCCTACTTTGCTAACAGAGTTTGTCTGACTATTGTGTGATCATAACTCTGTGTTCCAGCTTGATGATCTGTGAGCCACTGGTAGTGACAGTTCTTAAAACATAAATATGGTTGAAAATAAAATATTGTATATAATATCAGAAATTGTTTTTAGGGGCTGGGTTGTGGCTCAGTAGTAAAGCACTTACCTAGCACGTGTGAAGCACTGGGCTTGAACCTTAGCACCACATAAAAATCAATAAATAAAGGCATTGTGTCCATCTGCAACTGAAAATATTTTTAAAAAGTTGTTTTTGGACTCAAGGGAATTTTTTCCATTATCTGAAGCCCTGCAATCTGATGTCCCTATTCTAAAGACAAAGAATCTGAACAGGCACCAAATCTTCGTTAATTCTACCCTTGAGCAAAGATGAGAGAAATAGATGGGAGTTGGTAGATAGAGTGAGCTCTGTGCCATGACTGACTAAAGTTTGGGTTGGAAGCAGAGGGCTACCCCAAATGAAATAAATTATTGTACTGGGAGGAAGAGCAGAATAATTCATTATGTTTCCTGTTCCATAGATAAGCTTATGAAAAATTGACAATGTGGTTACTGTGCCACTGAAAATTCAGCTGCCATTATACCTTGGGCATGAACACTCTCATCATAGCAGTTGTCTTAGGATAATTTCTTGAGTGCCCTACAAGTAAAACATGCAGATAAAATAAAAAGGAGTTTCATGTTTGGGTTAAAGAGGATTCCCTGAAAGTTCATCCTAGATTACCTTGATCACAAAGTCAGAATCAATTCAAGTTAGAACCAAAATAGTATTTCCTTTGTGGTTTTGCCTTTGCATTATGTGAAATGATCATTTCTGTTAAATTCATAATAAATAATGTTCCTTCAGCATGTTTATCTATACTAAGAGGAATTAATTATGTTTCAAACTGAATTTGGAACTTAAAAATGGCTATTGTTTTGAAGAAAAGCTGTTGGAAAATTGAACTCCAGCAGCAGCAATAACAATAAACTTTATCTTTCCTGCAATATAATGGGGTAGGAGAACTTTTTCTGCCTCTTTCCCCCATACCTGATTTTCTTCTCTCATATTGATAGCCTTAAACATTTTACTGCAATGTAAATTCTAAGTAGGGATCTATATAAGTAAAAGGCACCCTGTCCAGAAATTCAAGTACTCTTGGCGACTTTAAATAGAATATCGGCATCTATCCTTTAATATGATCTAGTTAAGCAGATTGCTGTGGACCTAGCAGCAGCCAAAAACAGGATGGCACTTAGTTTTGGAAGCTGAGACAGGGTGGCCTTGTTGGGTACAAATATCGAGTAGAAAGTACCAAAGGAACCACATCTCATTCAGATATTTAAGCCATTTAAAAAATTTTGCTTAAATTAAAGCGAATTATCTTCCACTTGAGGAGGATTGCATCTTATTTTAGAAAGTGTCAGGAACCCTGCTCTGATTTTCAAAGTGAACAGGTTTTCCTAACATGAAATACTGAACCCTTGGGAAGATTTGCAAATGAATGATGAAATAATATGAAGACAACAGTTGAACTTTGTAGAAACATTATATCCCTTTTCTTAAAAATCTGTATCACTGTGCTGAATTGAATGCATTGTTTTTGAAGTAAATAGACCTCATTTAGGGGATTAAAGTAGGCCACAAACTCGTTTCCCTCATTACCCAAGCTGCTTTCAAATCCCACATTCAAAGCACGGGGGCATCACATGTTTCTACTTCAAGGCGGCATGTACAGGAAACGAAAGCCCTTGACACAGCTTGGTAGCAGAAGATCCAAATCAGAGTAAATTGTGTAAATTATAACTAAATTGCAAAGCATTTGGACAAAGCATGCATGCTAGTCTAATCAGGAAAGCGGTGCTATTTACTTTTCGATAATGCAGGTTGGGAGAGGAATTGGGGGAGGGAAGCATCACAAATCTCTTTTAATATATTTCTGAACTTGGCAGCCTGAACTGGTTTTGTCACATATTTGCAGCTTAAAAAGTATTTGGCTTTTACAACAGCCATAATAAGTATCCTTTAATCACTTTCAACCTATGAACAGATGGGCAAACAGTGCTTTTATAAATGGAGCATACAAAATACTTCAATATCAGCCAAAACTAATTAGTACCAATATCTGAACCAAACTCTAAAACTGATTTAATGTTTAATATATGTTATTGTATAAGCATTAGCTGTTGAAAGGAAATTCCCTGTTCAAATGTTTGCCAAGCTCAGGGTCTAATGTTCAGACATGATTAACTTACTAATTAACTTATTGTATCTTTTCTCACATGTAATTTTGCTTAATGATTTCTTCTCTCTCTGAAAATCATTTGATTTGATACCTTGATTGTATATTTGTCAAACTTCAAGTGAAAAAGTCAAATGCCTGCATTCAACATTAGTCTTTTATCTTTTAAAAGTGATCTTAGAAGCTGAAGTGGCATCAGGACAAACAGGGTAGCCCTTTGGTGTTGGAAACTGCTTTTATATGGAGCATCTGATGACTCACAGTTTTATCTTTTTAAAGATTTTCTGAGTTTTATGGAGACTCCTTAATGGCTAAGAATCTCTGTAAAAGTGACAGTTCTCTCCATATCAGAATTGTGTTAAGAATTGTATTAATGAAGATTAGTTTAAAAATCCCCTTTTCATGCTGGGTGTGGTGGCACATGCCTGTAATCCCAGCACTTTGGGAGGCTGAGACAAGAATCGCCAGTTCAAAGCCAGCCTCAGCAACTGTGAGGTGCTAAGCAACTCTGTGAGACCCTGTATCTACATAAAACACAAAAAAGGGCTGGGGATGTGGCTCGGTGGTCGAGTACCTGAGTGGTTGAGTATCCCTGGTACCAAAAAAAGAAAAATCACCTTTTAGGGGTTGCTAAGGTTCACCTTTGGGTGGTAGTCAAGGTTATTTTCTACTAAACCACTAATTCAGAGGAGGTCTCTTGGCCTCCTTATGTTTGACATTACATATATTTCTCACATCTTATCTACTACTCATTTTTCAACCCTAAGTATGCCACTTTTGTGACAGTTTATATATGTCATAGGGAACATTTTAATTGTCTTCTGAAACTAGGAAATGAACAAGAACCTAAAGCCAATCACCCAAAACACCTTGACCTTTGAGCACTGGGCATTGTCAGTACCAGCCTTCTTGTGGTCATGACATCATTTCATCCTCCTTTGATGTTATCACACACAAGATCAAGAGGGTTTCAAACCCCTTCTGATTTCAGGATCATGGAAGGTCACCTGATGTCACCCAGTGTCAATTTCCTCATTTATAAAATCAGAATAGTAACATTTATCAAAAACTTTTTTTTTTTAAGAATTAAAGGTGAAATTCTAAAGTAAATGCTTAATAAAAGGTTACTACTATTGCTACTACTATTATTCATGGAACTAATTATTATATTTTTACCTTATACAATGCATGCTGGCCTCATTCAGAAAATATGAACAAAATTAAAAAATGAGAAATGCTAATTTTTCTCATGTTCTCTTTACAGTCTGATATTTAATTAGGAGATGGCATTGGTTTTACTTGAGGAGTGAATGAATCTATGAAGGTGGGATCTGAATAGGAATTTCTTGAAAATAATTGTCAGATGATTGTGGCCCACTCTTGTTTATAAACACTGTGTTAATATAACCACACTAACATTTTGTCACAATTCTTTCTACCTTTACTTACATGCTTTTAAAAAAGTTATGGTCAGGGGCTGGGATTGTGGCTCAGTGGTAGAGCGCTTGCCTTGCATGCATGAGGCACTGGGTTTGATCCTCAGCACCACATAAATATAAATAAAATAAAGATATTGTGTCCTTATACAACTAAAAAATATATTTAAAAAAAGTTATGGTCCTGTAATGCATACATTTTAATATTTCTGTTCTCTTATAATTGAAATCCTAAGCATTTTCTCAAGTTATTACATTGTCTAGTCTTTGTGAGTTTTATGATCCAGTAATAATTTATTGATTGAATTTAACACAATTTATATAGATATTTGTTTCTGAATTTCTCCATCATAAAATGAAACTAGGATGCATATCTTCATACAAAGGGCTTTTTTCATAATTCCCAGAAAGAAAATTACTAGGGACTATGCTCTTGCTTTATGTTGCCAAGTCACTTTTCAAATAGATTATGCAGTCAAAAATAATGTTGGAAGTGCATCCTTCACAAAACTTTTTCTGAAATTGGATAGCTTTGTAGAGTTTCCTTCCTAATTTTGCAGATGAAAAATGGAGCCTTATTATTTATATTGTAACTCAACATTACTATTGGAACATTTTCCTGAATATATGTTTCTAATTATTTTGGGGGGGGCCAGGTTGTAATTTAATTAATCACAATAAAATTTTTGAAAATATGATGAAATCTTCAAGGCACCTGGTCGTGTGGCTGTCACAAAACTGAGTTTGAGGATTATTATTCCAAAATCAGGAAATGTAATGAAAACAAAATATGGGATGTTAATTTTTGTGAGGATATAGTGTCATAGCGACAGAATTTGAAATGAGACTTATATGAAGACAGATTTGGGAGCTAGAATTTAAAAGAAATCAGTAATAGCTGTTGTTTTGTCTGGGAAATGAGTACAAATCTGAATGTGAAGGGATCTAATCTCCTTTTCTTGTCTGCATACTATTCTTAGATTGTGTTAGGTGGACATCAACTAAATGACTGAAATTTGCGGTTCCATCCAGGATCACAATAAATCAGGATTGTGGGACTTCAACATAATTATTTTGTCATGGGCTCAGTAATAATTTATGGAAAAGGAACTGAGACTCCAATTATTTTGGAGATTCGTATGAGACAGAATTGCCTGTTTGTTTATTGTGAGGTGACAGATGCCTTACCTCCACCCCACTGCACTGTGAGAGAGGATGTGTGTGCCTTGCACGGTGAAGATGGTGAAGGAGAAGTCAGTTTGCTCTCTTGGTCCCACCTTGTGATCCAGGTGCACTTGTAAGGTATGGTTGTGACTGCATATGTATGTTCAGTAACTTTTGATTTAATAATATTTTGGGGGCTAATTTCATTAACATGTGTGGAATAAGGTGCAAATTAAAGCAGAGATATCTGTATTGTATGATCAGCAAAACTATTGAGGCATCAATAACTTCTGTCTAGAAGATTGACAAATCCCTTTATGTCATATTCTTTTAAAATGATTTTATGTGGCAGAGATTTTTTATTGCCCTTGTCTGTTCTTCTGTTGAGGTTAGGAATTAGTAATCATCCAATTTTCCTGTCCCAGGTTTTACCTACATTGTATACAATGGTAAACATATCTGCTTTCTCTTTTTAATATTCTCTAATTTCCTAATATGCTTTGTTTGTCAGGAAGTAACATTCTATTAGATGGAGAATTCCATAGCAATGTAGGAGATATATACTGGCTTTCTAGTAGAACTTAGCAAGCATCATTTTACATAAGAGAATCTGTATCCTTAGTGGGGCCACCACACTGAGTTTAAGGACTTGCAGTTAAATATACTATCTTAAGCATGGGAAATGGATATGAACTAGAGTTTTCAATTACATCATGGTAGAAAAAAATATTCTTATTAAAACTTTATAAATAAATACTTATGTAATGAATTTGGTAAAGGCATTTTATATGTTTAACTATTTTATAAATAAAATAAATTAACATGTATTAATTTCTGTTGGCATTTCTGATGATTTATTAACTTATAATCCATTTAAAAATTTACACACAGAATTATTTTTTACCTGAGTACTGACAGGTAGTTGGAACCATTTTTATATCATTTAAAAGATGTTTCATTCAAGTTTGAACAAATAAAGGCTTAAATGGTAATATATAAATAGAGTTGATGTAAGAGTATTATATTTTTAGTAGAAAATGAACATTAATCATAAATTACTTAGTGTATTCAGTTCTAGATAATTAATTCTTATTCTGTGTTCTTGGATTAAGCAGACTAAACAGGAAACTATTTCTGGATGAAAGAAGTTGTGAAATCCTGACTGTATCAGTCCTTTTCCTCATTGAGTAGGTTCATGGTTATGTTATGAGTTTAAACTGAGAAGACTTTCTCTAAGTTTTTTCTTTCTACCATAAATTATTAAGACAATGCATTTTCCCTAAGGCTATCATTCTTTTGATGTTTCTTTCAGAAAATAAAATTTATGACCTGTAACTTATTGCCAGATCTTTAGGCAAGTGAGGGAGAGGCAGAAACCACCTGCTGGTGATATGACTGAATAAACAGCATAAAAATATTTAGCATGAATTAGTGTAATAACTAGCAATCGCAGAGTGAGGAAGAATGCAGTCCTCTTTTGAGAATGTAAATATTCATTCCATAAGAATTTTGTCATTGACCAGTTTGAAATAAGAAGATATTATTGACCCTGAAGGTATTGACAAAAGAAGTTTAAAAACTTTAATCCTTCGTAAAGTGTCACTACTTGACATGATGAGTGTCACTACTTGACAGTATTAATTAACCTCTAAAGTAAAATCTTTAAAAAATCAATTTGACAGCTATTGTATTTGCTTTTGAGTATAAGCAGAAGTATGTGTTGCCATAATAACATCACAAAACCTGGTTACTTAAAATAACTATTGTATCTTGTGAGGCTCTGGTCCAGACCCAGCTGGTATCATCTGAGCTTACTTGGGTGAATGCAACTTACGGTTTTTAATGTAGTTTCTCTTCCTCTAAAGGCCTGATTTGTTCTCATGGAGATGTCAGGTTCTAAAAATGGAACTATGTAATGGCCCTTGAGACACATGCTCAGAACTGGTGCAGCGTTATTTCCACTGGATTCTATTGGCCAAGACAAATTCACAAGACCATCCCAGATTCATAGGGTTGGTATTATGGTTTGGATCTTAAATGTCCTCCCAAAAGGCTCATGTGCTTTAGGCTTGGTCACAAGTGGAACTTTAGGAGGTGGGACCTAATGGAGCTTCCTCCATTAGGGCTTTGTGGGGCATGCCCTTGAAGGAGAAACTGGGACCCTGGCTCCTTCCTCTCTCTTTTTCTTTGGGTCCCTGCTGCCATGAGATGGATGGGTTCCTCCACCATGGTGTACTACACTAGCACAGGCCCCAAAGCAAGTAAGGCCTAGTGCTCAAGAGACTGAAACCTCTGAAACCATTAGCCAAGATAAACCCTTGTTCTTGTCAATTTGTTTATCTCAGGTGTTTTGTCACAGTGAGGGAAAGCTAATATAGTGGGTAAATAAACTCCATCTTGTGATGGGTGGACCTGCAAGATCACAGTGGAGGCATTAATTCGCCATCAGCACGATCAATTATAATACCCTATTTCTATTGTGCTTATATTAATAATATGTTAGTCGTTATGTATTTAACTTACAGGGCAGAAATTTTCTTTGACTAGTCAATTCTTTTCATGTTTTGGACTTTGATAAATAAGACATCACCAGTATATTGTTGATTTAGATTAAAATATGGACTACTGTAGTAAGTTCAAGGATCTTAGAGCTGATCAAAGAAAAGACACAACCATAAAGTAGCAGTACCACATGACACAAACTTTATTTGGGCAGCACATGGACTGGTTGCATGAGAGAAGTCCCCTATAGCAGACTATATCACTTCCAGAGACAGTGATATAGAGCCACCACCCAGAATGGGAAAGGTTAAGGGAACTCTTGTGGGAGAAGGGAGCCAGAGAGGGGTCATACAAACATAGCTGATGCCACTCAGCAACAGGATGGGTATGGAGGTCTCTGGGCCAGAGAGTTCTATAGGACTGTGGTGGCTTGAGGTCTTTTATAGCCCCAGATATTGTCTGATTGATGGCTAACACAGGTTGAGTTTTATAGGGCATACAAAGTAGAAGGCTCTAAATGGTTAAAAATATGCTTATTTGGACCATGTTTTAAACAACTGGATGTCTGAGAACTTTAAGTTTAGAGTTAGCAGGCTTTGGAGCTCCTGGTCCTAGTCAAATGTGAAGAAGTAAACAATATAGATGTCAAGATACAGGATCTACCTTTGGCTTCCTATGAAACATTCATACAATTTTGTATAACAAACATGTAAAACACACCTTGCTATTTCTAGCATCTCTCCTTTTATATAACAAAGAAGATAATCTTTGGAGCCAGTTGGGACACCCAAAAGACAGGTTAAAAAGATATTATAGTAGTTTTGTTTTTAATTTGGGACTTGATTTTGGGGAAGACAATGTTGGAAAGAACTGTCAGAGGGAACAAAATATGAGTGGAGTCATAGGTGCCTTCCTGGTAAAACAAGAAGTTGCAGAGGTGCAGGTAACATTAAATATGAAAACACCATGTGTTGTAAGAAACCAATCACAAAGAAGGAGAAAAAAAGCTTCACAAGCATTGATAAAAGGAATATTTTTATAATATAAGGAGCTTTTTGTTATCTAGGAAAAATATGTTGAGGACACAGAATGGTTTTTGCTTTGTCCAATTAAGAGCAGACTGTGTACTAAAAACTCAGTTTGTCTACTCTACTGTCACACGTATATAAAAAGAACAAATAAAAAAATTTTAAAAAATCAGTTTGTCAGTATAATATAAAGGATTTAAAATTCTAATTTTACTTTTTGTATCCACTTATATCATATCATTAAGGATGCACAACCATTTCTCTATTTTTTGCTTAAGTTAATAAAATTCACTTTTGTCAACATTTAATATATTTCATAGCTTCTTTTCAAACCGCTTATTTGTAAATACAACTCACTTTTTCAAGCAAGCCTTCTCTAAATTCTATACAACCTCAAACTTGTCTTTTGTTTAACTTCCAACCATCTAGAGATGTGCTATTGATCAAAGTCTGTATGTTTAGGGCCTAAGATAAAATTCTTTCAAGTTGTTAAAAAAGTAGACAAGACACATCCATGATTTTGTGAATATGTTTGCAGTTCTTCATAATTCTTTTACATAATATAGTTTCAATCACTCTTATCAATTACAATGTTAACCAAAATGACTCATTTCATTCTCTGTATCCCTCTCTGTCTTTCTCGTAAACACACATACTTTTGAGTATGTGATTAAGAACTTGTTGCCAACTCTGGCAGCTCAGGAGACCAGCAGAGCCCAGGTGACCGGGAGCTTCATTGTTGTACATTATGTATCACCCCAGCATCTCACAAATCTCTTCAAGAGTTATTTACATCTTCTTGTGAGAACATGAAACTTCTCCTCATTTTAATTTTTTTGGCTTGGTTCATTTTAATTATTTTGTAGAAATTTCTACAAAAATCCCATTTTTCTCCTGAGAAAAAGGAAAAAAATTGTCAACTCAGAATCCCTTAGATTTCCTAGTAGGTCTTACAGCTTTGGGTGAGCTAGAAACAATCCTTTCCGTTGTATGCACATTCATACTGGACCTCACATATTGAGGCCTATTTAGAAAATTATTATATTAACCGAACAAAGCTTTTCTTAGAAGTCAAAGCTTCCTCCTTTCTTTGTCATCAAAATCATTCTTAATTTAAATAAACAACAAATTTTGCTTCCTTTTTATCTTAATCCGGTGGTTTAAAAAAGAAGGGGAAAAAAAACAGATAAAAAACATCCCTCACTTTTTGTCATTTTCTGTTGCAATAACCTAATACGATATATGAGGTATATGTCTTTGTAAATAAAATAAATTTATTTCATATAGTTCTGGATGCTGGGAAGTCTAAGAGTGTGGTGCTATCATCTGGTAGGGACCTACTAATTGCATCAAAATATGATGGAGGACATGATATGGCAAGACAGAGCAAGCATACTGCATTGAGTTTCTCTTCCTATTATGAAGCTACTAATGCTATAGTGTGTGTGGGTGTTGGGAGGTCCACCCTCACGACTTTATCTAATCCTTATCACCTCTTGTAAATCCCACCTGCAAATACCATCAACATATTTCAGGGATTAAATTTCTAGCACATGAATTCTGGAGGACATACTCAGGCTGTAGCATTTTTCCTCACTTATTCTGGAAGTTTTTTTTTTTTTCTATTTTATTGAGATAGCTGTCCTTCCAATGTATGTGATGATATATTTTTGATTTATGCATCTCTAAAGATTTTCTCAATACATCATGAGGCAAAGAACCAACCACTGATACAAAAGAACTAAGTTCACAAAACATTTACAAGGGTAACTTCCTTTCTTTTGCAAGAAGGGAAAAGACCTCATTTCGTTTACACACACAGACACAAAAATAACTAGCAGACTTACTTCTACATCTTTAGTAATAGGTCAGAAGTTAAAACAGAACACGATTTGTGTCTCAGCAAATCTCACTGGTCAGCTGTGGCTGCTTAGGATGAGGAAGGTCAGGAAATCAAAAAGAATCTCCAGTGAATACCACTTTTGAACATTTCTTGATCTGATGATTTACATTCTAACTTTTCTACAATATTATCACTAAATGTTATTAAAATTGGTATTCAAGAATGATATTATACTGGGCTGGGGTCATGGCTCAATGGTAGAGCGCTTGCCTTGCATGCATGAGGCACTGGGTTCGATCCTCAGCACCACATAAAAATAAATAAAATAAAGATACTAAAAAATAAAAAACAAGAATAATATTATACTGTTATTCAGATGACATAATATGGATCATATCAGAAGATACCACAAACTTCAAGACAAACCAATTAAAGATAAAGGAAAAAAGAACTGAGATTCTCTGCTCTGTACTACTCAGCAAAGATCTGATGGCTGGGTTAAATGTTCAAAATCAGACTCTGAACATTAATGTTAACAAGGGAAGAAAAATAATAGCTTTGTACAAACCAAAGCAAAATAAAACTCGCTCAAGAACCCAGTTAATGCAGAAATCAAAATAAACTAGGAGGAAAAATAGTGCAAAACTGAGTTAACTCGAGTCAAAGATTTACTCTGAAATTTAATAGAATTGAGCCTGGAATTTAGCGGTGTATGTTTGGAGGTGCACTTTTGGAATAACACCCAGTTCTAGTGGACAAATTGACCTATGGATTTCTGTAGAACTCCAACTGTGAAAGAGAGACAGAACCAAAATGTACTTTTACATGCTAAGAATTGTGAGAGAATGAGACTTTGAATTTAGGAAGACTGCACCATATGAAAAATACATCAGGCATATAAAGGGAAAAAAGTGAGACAAAATTACAAGGTTACAGTTAGTCTGTTCGTGGTGGGCAGTCTTCAGTTTTCTCATGTTTATCTTGACTGCAAAGGTTGTCCAAATCAGTACTGTACTGATTTCCAGTATGATCCTTCCCTGCAGGCATCCCAAAATCCATGACCCCCTCCCACAACCACATGATAGTCCCTCTCAGATGAGAGGGTTTGGATCAAACTACTTTTCAGATAATATTTGGTTAGCAGAGTATTAGTGTCAAGTAATTAATAATTTTAAAGTAGTCTTTAGTTTAATATAAGCTGCAGGGACAGAGAAATTATGTGGCCTAACCTACCCTATTATATTAAAGCATTCTCTTTTGCATAGTCATGAATAAATTTTCAACAGATTCACTTTCTTTTGGATTTCCTTTCTTCAGAAGGTTAACTTTATACATGGCATATTAATTCCAGGATATTCAACCTTCTTTGAGAACGTTATTGATATATGCAAGTGATATCCTTATCGAAATCTATGTGCATATTTTAATCTGCCAATTTCAATGCATTTGTCATTGATAGAATTTAAGACTATAGAAGGGTTTATTTTTCTTGTTATTTAAAAATGTTTCATATTTTATTTTTAGGGTAAAAGCTGTTGTAAGTAAAAGTGATAAATTGGACAGTAAAGTTAAAAGAATTGGACCACACATAGAAATCTTCCAGGTATTCCAATCAAAAAACAAACTCGTCATTACCCCAAACGTCATTGAAATGGTCACCCTCATGCAAGCTCATGTCAGGGGGTGGCTTGAACGCAAGAGATTACAAAGACTAACAGCCAAGGTAAGACATGTATTAGATTTTATACTGTGTTCTAAAATACTTATATAGACTCAATTAAGTGGAATTTTGAATAGTCATCTGGTCAATAGGTCTGTAATTTTTCTAAGTAGAATTCTGTCTACATATTTTTGGTTAAGAAAATGGTATGAATAATCTGCTCTGATGACAGTTTCAGATTGTACCAAATCAGACACTCTTGAACAAAAGGCCTGATATCCTTAACAATTCTGTTAAGACAATACAAACTGTCTTTGCACGAATGTTGTTTCTTCTTTGCTATTTATTGTCTCTTCAGAGCAACTCACTTCCCACACTTTTGGGTATTTTTGCAGTACACAAATATTACATTTTAAAAGAATATGCCCTCCCCACCAGTATCTATGTGGACTCTTAAAATAAACCATGAGGAATCCTTTTGGCTGGGTGAATGCAGAAGAACGTGACTGCATGGATCTTGGCAAACCTTTGAGAGAATACAAAATGTCCTTGCCTAGCTGGCTAAAGCTTGGTAACAAAACTGTGAAGAGAAAACGAGATCAGAGGGAGCTTTTAATTCATTTCTCTTCTGGGAGGAGTCTTCAGAATAGACTTGCTTTGTCCTGAGAGTGCTGTACTCACCAGGTACCTCCACGAAAAAGACCTCTGGCCTAATTGTAACATATAAGCTTTTATCCTAGTCAACAAGAGCTTTACAAAGAATGTCAGCAGGATTTCTGCAGAGAGCTAATTGTGATTTGAAGCTTTTTCTTATAGAAGCCATATTTGCTACTAGATGGAGTCATGGACTCTGCCTGATGAAAGCTTGCTGGGCAAAAGTAACTATTTCTGTTTTCCTTGGCAAAAAACTTGTGAAACCTCTGTCTAGCTTAAGAATATGGAACAAAGAGTAACTGTCATGTACTCATCCACTGTCATTTAACCACCCCCACTGGGTATAAATCTAAAAGAATTTCAGTACTCGGGGTCCAGAGAATTTTATGCATTAGTCCTCTCTGGACCACTGTAGCTTAAATAAGCTGGCTTCCTGAAAATTTGTTGAGTGTCCAGCCTCATCTGTCTTCCATCAATAGCACAGTGATACTGTTAAAAGTAGTTCATCTGCTTATCTCTGGGTACAAATTTATACATATATTAGTTTGTACACATAATACACACATGTAGTTCTGGTGATTAAACATGGTAATGCATGTAAAACTCTGGCAAAAAGTAAACCCTATGTATGCTTAATCCATCAGTCATTCTATGAAATTGCTGTTGTATTTATTATATAAGTGAAATATTAATACACTTATGGGATATATGCTGTTACATCAGTCTGGAATACTCTTCCTCCCATTATCTTCAGATGAACTCACAACTCATTTTTCAAGATTGTTCTAAGTATATGCAGTCAGACACTCTCCCTAATCTGTCAAGCAGCGCTGATCTCTCCGTTCTGGTCATTATATTCCATGGTTCCCTGTAGTGTAACCTCTACATGTATCTGTCATGGACAGTACATTTTACATGATTTTTTGGGAGTACATGTCCTTTATTTTAGTATTCCTTTCACTGCACACTGTCTTGATGTATAATATACAGTCTCTCATTTTAACTATGTGCACTTATTCCCCGCCATTTTTTAAATTTCACTTCTTGTTTGTATATGTTTATGTTCTATTTTGCTGAAACAGATTGTAAACTCTATGAGGACAAGAATATGTCTTGTTTGCTACTGTTTGCTACTATTTTCAAATGTATAGAATAGTGGTTAGAATGGTAAGGACTCCCCAAGTACCTATGGAATGGGCAAATGGATTCCACAGATTATCGTTGTAGAAGTTTATCATGGCACTCTAACGAGATATATCCTTAAAGTTCTTTCTGCATAGTTTTGATGTATGCAGCATAATTTATAGCATTTCCTGATATCAGGCAGACAGGTAGTCATTCATAATTTCTGGTGCAACAATGAGTCTAGAAAATTTAGTGAGCAAGAATGGGCCCAGGATGAGATAAAAAAGAGAAAGTGGTAAAGAGTATGGTGAATTACTAGGTAGAGATAGAACTGGAGATGAAAAGAATGGGAAGTACTTTTAGAGGATCAGAGCCAATGTGAACTAGATTATTGACTTTTATTTGGTTATAAAATTTGTTTATGGTTACTTATTTTTTTTTAATTCCATCACTTTGTATGTTGGATGACTGCTTCATTGATACGGTTCAAGTTGTTTTGCCTACTGTCAAAATGCTAGTGGGACAGTCCTGTGATACAATAAATGGTGTTTCCAGGACTGTCCCTACGTGAAAGGATGCTGTCTGGGGAATTCTTTTTTTTTTTTTAATTTTTTTAGTTGTTGATGGATCTTTATTTTATTCATTTGTTATTTATATGTGGTGCTGAGGATCGAACCCAGTGCCTCATGCATGCTAGGCAAGCGCTTTACCACTGAGCCATAGCCTCAGCCCCTGGGGAATTCTTAATAGGCTTCCTGCTCTAGAGGCTGCACAGAAAATAACTGGGTACTTGTCAACATTGTAACAATCTCTCCACTGGGAGACTTCCATCTTATTGCATGGCTGCCAGTGCAAACATTTTTGCTGTGGACAGTGTCTGCTATAATGTCAGTTTAAGATCACTGTAGGGACTATATGATTTCCACTATTTCATGTGAGATGCTCTCAATTTGGGTTCATTTGTACATAATGAAGCAGTATTGAGTTACCTTACCAATCATACATCAGGAGAGTATGGAGATAGCTCTATTTAACAATCAGCATAACTCAAATTGTCCTTTTTTTCAAAATCTGTTTCATTTGCAAGTGTTTGAGTATTAGTGTTAATGATGTTTAAAAAATCATAAAGACACAAAACATAATAATTTCCTCAAAATAATACCTCTAAGATTTTGATATTTTACTCTGAATATTTCTAATTTAAAATTTTAAGTTTTAATCCTATGTGATGCATCCAGTTGCTGTTGTCCAGACATTGAAATTCCAGCACATTTGAATGGCTGATGGTTGCAGTAAGAAATAATGTTTGAAATTGGCTTGAAATAATATTTGCTAAATAAATATAATTGGAACAACCTTGGAAAATCTGAGCTTTATGGTTACTATACCAATATCTCATGCATAGGTCAATGTCTTTAATATTTTGGAGGTTACAGAATGTTTTGAAATTTTGATGAAGTTTGGATTGCCTCTCCTTATCCATTCTGCCTCCAAAAAACAAAAAACAAACCCTAGAAGTAATAATAAAATCCTTAAGCCTGTTCAGGAACTCCATGCCACAGGTGGCATTATATAGTTTTATGTAGTTTTACTACATAAATATGTTGGCTTCCTATTACCTAGAAAATTAAGTTTATTTATTCAGTAATCTATATTTGGTGTTGAAAATCTTTGATGAAAATGTGATTGAAAGCCAGGGTCAGTGGCGTACGCCTGTAATCCCAGCACTTTGGGAGGCTGAGACAGGAGAATCACGAGTTCAAGGCCAGCCTCAGCAACAGCGAGGCTCTAAGCAACTCAGTGAGAACCTGTCTCTAAGTAAGACACAAAATAGGGCTGAGGATGTGGCTCAGTGGTTTAGTACCCCTGAGTTCAATCCCCAATACAAAAAAAAAAAAAAAAAAAAGAAAATTTGATTGAAAATTTGATGGTAACTACTATATATTGGGCCTCAGCCTCTAGTTCAGTGAGAAATGCAGATTAAAAAAAGGAGTCTTATGTTCTGTGGGGCACTTAGCAAAGTCATGTAACCAAAAGGGCTGTGTCTAATACTGCTAGTACTTCACCAAATCCTGCAGTCTGATGCAAACACTTAACCCAAGGTATTCCTGTCTCCAAAAATGCTGCTCTTAGAAAATGGATATTGCAGCTATGATTCCTCTGCCCCAAAACTAGGTTTCCCAGTGTTTTCCTTGTGAAAGCTTTATTAGTTTTGATTCGAGGTCTGGGTTGGTGCAGATAGTGAATGATATTTTGTCCCATGTTTGTATCAAAGCACCAGAAGAGGGATGGGTCATGCATGAGCTTTTGGCTTCAAAATTGTGGGAAATATATTCTGCTTCCCATTAGGATTCATCTGGTGAAGATTCTCCAAAGGACAACCAATTTATTATCATCATCATTATTATTTTAAAAGGACAAAAGCGTTTGAACAAAAGGCAGATTAAAAATAAACATTGGAGGGGCTGGGGAGATAGCTCAGTTGGTAGAGTACTTGCCTTGTGTGCACAAGGCCCTGGGTTCAATTCCGAGCACTGCACACATACACAAAAATTGGAAAATATTACTAAATGTTGAAAAACACTAGCAAATGTTCAGAATCTACTATCTGATGGAAGAATAGGAAGATAGTGAAATTATGTCAAATAATGTTTGCACTTAGGCAAACAAGAAATATTATTTTGTTAATAATATTGGCGTATTAAGAGGTATAGGTTTAAATGTTGTACTTAAAATTTTACAATTACAACCTTCAAAGCATAATACTAAAGGAACAATAGCATGATAGAAGAACAATCATGTTTAAAAAGAAATAAACTAGAAAAGAAACAAAACAATTCACAAAACAGGCAAAAACCATGAAGTTCAATTATATTAATAGAAATATAGGATATAGTTGAAAATATAGGTTCTTGAGTATTTCTATTCTGATTTTGAAACTAATTTTGCAACTTACCAGGTATGAGGCCTTGAAAAGTTAAAGATTTTCCACTTAGGATTCATCTGGTGAAGATGCTCCACCAATCTTTTCATTTATAAGATGGTATGCAAAGCACATCAAAGGAAAGGAAAGTTTATTAACTTCGGTACATTCCAAAACATAGAAACAATGAAAATAAATGAATTCAATCTTTAATTCAAGAAATCAAGAATAGGAAAACATAATTAAAAAGAAAAGAATTAATAGAGAAATTAATGATCTTATAAAATGTAAAAAAAAATTGAATTTTAAATAAAATGGAGGTGGCTTATTTAGAAAAGAAAAAAACCTGAAATGAATTTTTAAAGCTTAATTTTTTAGACTTGTAGTAGAATGTATAAAATGCATACATGGAAGAATAGTATAGTCACAGGTAACCTAATTACAAAATTAACACATATGTAGGAAAGGTATAATTTCATTAATTCAAAGTTTCAAGAAATAAGAAAAAACCTGCAAGAGCCCAGCAAAAATTGAGTCAAGGAAATGAATGAATCATTTTCAAAGAAAAGAAATAGAGTTGAGCACCCAGAGTGGATGGCTCAGGAAATAATTATCCATTATAGAATAATGCTTTAATAAAATTTTTATTTATTTTTCTGGTTAAATGTGCTATATATTATAGAAATATGGACACAATGTAGAAAGTATCTATGAAAGTAGGAGTCATTGGAACCTCTGTTCTACAGGAAGTACTACTATCTGAGGGCAGAGGAACTCATGGTGGAGCTTTGATCTTCAGGGAGATCATCTCAGTCCAGAGTGCATCTATTCAACCAGCCTAGGAATAAACAGTCAATATAGGCATAGTCTAAGAAACTGGGTGAAATAGATTAGACCAAAGAGGATAGACCAAATTAAATATAAATAGCCATACTGTTTGTATTATTGTTTTATAGGCTTTGTATCATGGACCAGATTTGAAAGAAGTTATTAACATATATCGGGGAGTAATCCACCGTGTTAGGTATCGACTTGGACTCTGGAGGACAAGACAAATTATAAACTTTACAGAGCTAGAGGAATGGATGGACAGAAAAAAATGTAAGTGATACAGTCATTTCTCATTGGAATTACTTAACCATTAAAATTTTATACATAATTACCCATATAACAAAAGGTAAGCCATATTTTATATTCCTATAAGCTATTTTCATTTTAAGTTGGCATATTGTATAATTGGATTTATTCATTATGATCCACTGTTGATAACGAGCAGAAAGCTCATTCTGGCTAAGCAAAAAAACATCCAAGGAAATTCAAAGAGAGATTATTGGAAGGAGAGCTGTAGAATCAGATCATATGTACCACGAATCAGAGCTGCTCTAGAGATGGAGGCAGTAGGAAAGAAAAATCTTTACTTGTCCCTGAGAGACATACCAACCCATATTATTTAAAGAATTTTTTGTTCCTAGGCTTTAAATTCAAATCCAGGGAGACCTCAAACAACTGGTTTAGCCTGAGTCATATTTCTGCAGTGGGAGGGTCAGGAGCCTTGCTTGAGAGTTACCCAGAGGTTATGTCCACTGAAGGAGGGATTACTGTGTAAATGAAAATTAAATATCTATAGCAGAGGAACAGTCAGCGGGCACTAGGTGGACTAAACCACACATTGCTTATTAGTGTTAGCATTTTATCCCTGGCTCTGCAATTTATATCTCAACTTTTAGAGATCCTGATTTCTATTTAGAATTAATGAATTGAGTATTGCTGAGGACTTGGGTAGATTATAAGACTCAGATAGATGATTAGTTTCTCAGATAAAAAAAAATGATGCAAGCAAATTATATTTAATTGGAATCATTTTATGGCTTTATAAGATTAAAAGTATTGTATTTTGGCCATCTCAGATGGTTACAAAATGTTTATTTCACATTTAGTACTCTAAATTTCATGAAGACAGAGACTATAAATTCATCAATAAATGCCACTATTTAAAGAATGCCTGGTTTATCAGAAGGGCTCAGGATACTTGGTAAAGGATTGTTTTCATTAAGTTTATTAATTATGATAAAATTATTTGCCAAAAGATATTTACAAATAGTCAGAACTCTTCTGAGTTCAATAATAATTGCTTTCCTATGGCTAGAGGTTGAGGAAGGAGGAAGTTAAAGACAGATGTGCCAGACACAAGCACTCAGATTTGAAGACCTTTGCTCCTAAACTCTCCACCCACTAGTGCAAAATTCAGTAAGATATTCTGATCTTTTATGTATAATAGTTTTATATTCTGTCATCTAATATGAATATACTGATTTTATAATACTTATCAAAATACATACTAGGATTTGACAGTTGTATACTGACATCTCTTTTCCCCTCCACTTTAGTTTTTCTGTGACCTCCAAATCATATACCTTTCCCATAACGGTCTTGCTATTTTATGCTGTCTTAGCTTGCTACCCAAACCTCTGTCACTAAGTCATTTTTAACCTTATAAACCTTGCTTATTTTTCTTAGTTTTACCTCCTTTCTGTGACTTCTCCTCTTTGATTTATAACTGGAAATTTCAATATTTTTGCATCATAAAATAACTTCTTAGCTTGGAGGAGGGGGGAAACTAATGCAGTGTGGGTTTTCCATCCTGGACTCTGATGGTTTCTAGCAGAGAAGCTCTTTGAGTAAAAAGTCCTGAAAAAGGAAGATCCTAGTGGACAGATAGAGGAGGACCAGTATTCTAGGCTGAGGAACAGCAAGCACAAAAAGTTTAAGTTGGAGACTTTGCTCATTTGGGAGGAAGATGGGAGATTGCTTTTACTGGAATGGAGTTTGTGAGTGCCAGCAGATCAAGATGGGATTGGAGAAGTAGTGGGTCATGTAGTGGGTCAAGTAGTTCAGGTCATGCCACACTTCATAGGTCCTTGTAGTTTACCCTAAAAGAGTTGGGAATCTTTTGGAAGATTTTGGACAAAGAACTATGGTGCAGCTTATGTTGAACATACCACTCATGTACTTGTGTTGAGAATAGGCTCACACAACACAAAGACAAAATAAAGGAGCTCAGTTAAGACAGATGGTGCTCTGCCCAATACAGGATCTGAACAGTAGAATAGGATTAGTTAGCTAACTGAATAATTTAAAGAATTACCAACAGATATATCCATTTACACTGAAAGTTAAAGTAACTGTGGAATCCACAGAATTTATAAGTTCTTATTTGTCTTCATATTCCTAGGAAAATTTCTCTGGCCTTTCTATGTATTGACTGGTAATTGGGTGATGATATTTGACAAATCTTTCTGTACATTTTCAAGCATCTTTTAGTCTTTTGAAAGTTTCATTAATTTTCATGATTCACGTTTTCTATGAAACCATGATTCTACCAGTCTAGTGTTTTAATTCTGCTAGTGTTTTGCTGAACGTTTGCTTGTAGGGCATCCTTTGCAGGCTAGGGATACTGTGATCCTTTATTTAGTCACAAAGCTATAATTGTGATATGTACATCATCACTCTGATCTTATGAGAAACATCCAAAACTGATTAGTTCAAGGAAAACATTATCTAAAGACACATGTACTTTTTCAAGGAGAAATATATTCACTTAAACAAACAAACAAACAAAAAGTAACATTCTTTGTGTCTTACATGTAGTTTGGGTTTCTCCAGATTCAGATCCCAAGACTGAAGATTTCAAGTGCAAATATATTGGGAGTTGATTCCAGAAAACAGTTAGTGGAATGGAGAAGTGAGACAGGCAAGGGACAGAAGTCAAAACAGAGTGCATTATCAAGGGAATTCAAGAAAACAATATAGCCAACTTGCTTCAAGTGCTGGGTTTTTATCCACTGACTCCTCCCTGCTCCCCAGTCAGGGATTGGGCCAGTCCAGTGGGGGTCTTAAGCTTCTGATATCTTGCTTCCTGCACAGGTGGCTAGAATGAAGTCCTGGGCCATAAAATGCAGATGCTGGCACTTCCAAGTTAAGTCAAATTGCACAGGAAAGTAATAGAGAGGGGGATATTCATGTGGCATCAAAAGCAACTGCTTTGGTTTACTTGCCGAGAGAGAAATGCATAGATATAAAAAATATAAATTTGTTTATTTTGCTGCTGTGTTTTAAGATCTGGAATAGCTACTAATATCAGGGAATTACTAAATATTTCTTGAATTTGTTGATGTCTCTTCATTATTTCCCTCAACTAAATGAATGAACCAATGGATCCATGAATGACTAGAAAATTGAAATCCATAGGGTTGAGTGTCAGGATGATACAGTTCTGTTACAAACTACTCATTGTCATTGGGAGCCCATATTTCAAAGCTAAATCTACTTTAGGCAGTCCCTGTCTTACTGTCACCACTGACAACGTTATGCTTGTGGGGTTAATCAAACGTATTTTTGAGTGGAGACTCTATATCACCTTTTAAAAATATTTTTATTAGTACATTATAATTATACATAATTGTAGGATTCATTATGCCACAGTCGTACATACGCACATCATTAGATCAGTCTCATTCCCCAGGACCTTCCCTCTCCCTCCCCTCCTCCTTCTCCCATCTATTTGCTCTACTGATCTCCCTTTTATTATTATGTAAATTATTACATTATAATTATATGTGTATATATGCATATAATTATATGGGATTCATTATATACATATAATTTTATGTGTGTGTTTATAATTCACTGTGGTGTATTCATTCATAGCATGCTAGGGTCTGTTTTCTTCCCCAATACTTCCTTATGCCTTTTCCTCCCTCCTCCTTCGCATTCCCCTTCCTGTACTCTATTATTCTCCCTTGTATTTTTATGAAATTTCTTTTTCTTTAATTCCTTCTCTCTTTCTCCCCCCCACTCCCTCTCTCTCTGTATGCATGTGTGTGTGTGTGTGTGTGTGTGTGTGTGTCTTGGTTCCACATATGAGAGAAAACACTTGATCTTTGACTTTCTGAGTCTGGCTTATTTCACTTAACATGGTGTTCTCTAGTTCCATTTACCAGCAAATGCCATAATTTCATTCTTCTTTATGACTGAATGAAATTCCATTGTGTACATGTACGATCTTTTCTTTATTCATTCATTTGTTGATGGGTACCTAGGCTGGTTACATAACTTGACGATTGTCAAAATCACATTTTTAAAAAGTAAAAACGTTTATCAAGATCTTTACTTACAAAATGTATGCATCACTTCTCTTGGTCATTATCTAACTCCTGTCTAAAGTCAAGTACAGGAGATAGTTGATAGGTATCCCTACTAAGTGGTTTTCCATGGTAACCTGGAACTAGGGGTGCAGATAGGCAAAGTACAGTAAAGTAGGAAATAGGAACTTAGGAAGTCTATGAAAAGAAGTAGACATTGCTCTCAATTAGAGGCTAAATCAAAAATAGAATAAGTACAAACTGGAATCAGTAATTTATGCAGTTAGAATTTGAGTTGGGAGACAAAAAGAGATGAACAATTAGAGGAGTTAATAAATAATGAATACTGAAATGGGTCAACAGGTGTCAGGTTCCCCAGAAATCTTGACATGGGTGGCAAGAATATGAAAAACTGTGGTATATATACACAATGGAATATTACTCAGCAATAAGAGAGAATAAAATTATGGCATTTGCAGGTAAATGGATGGAGTTGGAGAATATCATGCTAAGTGAAGTAAGCCAATCTCAGAAAACCAAATGCCGAATGTACTCATTGATAAGTGGATGCTGATCCATAATGTGGGAAAGGTCATGGGAACAATGGT
>PVHX01011441.1:0-64154 GCA_004024805.1 Geosciurus inauris | reverse complement strand
TAGATCTTCCACAAGAATGAACAGCAAAGTTGTGTGAAGACTGGCTAAAGTGAAAAGGGGTTGTTTCCAAAATTCCCAGATGGGGGAAATAGTGAATGTTATTTTATCTATGTTCTATTTCAGCCTTGTTCCCCAAACTACTAGGATTGCTCAGTTGGAATGAACTATGTGTGTCTTGGGGAAAGAGAAGGGCCAAGATGAATTTCTAGGAGGGCAGCCAGCAGTAAACAAGATAGGGTAAATCAAGAGGAGAGGAGGAGGTTGGGAAGTGGTAGAACTGGAACCTGAGGGCTGGAGTCCATGGGAGAGTCAGAAGAAGCAAGTGAGAATAGTCGACATGAGCAGGAACTGCATCTGTTGTCTGACCTCTTGAGGAAGCCACTTCAAGGGAGGAATTCCCCTTCAGTGTCCCTGATAGATGGTCGCTTGGCACGGGGTTCCCATAAGTAACACTTAGATGGCTCTTGGGAAGGTGGGCAAGGCTGACTACAGTAGAGGTAAGCAGCCTGAGGACCCCAAAAGTTCTTAAGGGGCCATGAGCAGTGGGTAAGGAGGTACTCATCTTTTGCACACTTAGAACCCAGTGTGCTGTGAGAAGCTGATCCAAAAGGACCATCTTATATAACCTCACCTATGTCCTCTTATGCCTCAGGTGATAAATAGGTCCATAAGACTGGGCATTGCATTATGACCACATCAACATTGATGGAATTTACTGAGCATGTGCTCTACAGAGGCTGTGTTGGGTTCCGAAGAGACAAAGACTTACAAGCTGTGGATCCTGGTTCTCAAGCTGTTCTTACTGAGCAGGAGTGCTTCCTGTGGTCACAAAATAAACCGACTGTCCTGGGGCTTCTTCAGAAAACCATCCAGGCTAAACTGCTTTGCATAGTGTTCAATGCACGATCATTAATTAAAGCAGTATGTTCAGTGATAAATTAATTCACCTTCTGCTCAGAATCCTTTGAGGAGGGAAGAATGAAAGCTGAGAAAAATGAGGCTTTTTTCTTGAGAGCCTCTTCTCATATGCCATGCTGAATATTTGAGTTAGCTAAGTGTACTTGCTGTGTGTCAACAGAGATGCCATTTTACAGGTGATGTATTTATTTCCAGAGAAGGAGACTCATATAGGCTTGTGAAGCAGAAGAGTGCCAGCCAATTTATAATCTCCTATTAGTCAACAACATTATCGAGAATCTCCTGTATGTAGAGTAATAGCCCAAGTACTGGTAGAGTGAACACAGAAATAAAAGACACAGCTCTGTATCTGAAATACACTCGGCCCTAATGGGAAGGGAGGGCCAATATGTAAAAGAGAACTCTTATAAAGAAGTTCTGGAAATAAGTGCAAATAAATGCCTAAGTGCAGCATTTAATGTTCTATTTTCTATTACTGGTGTTTGTACTCAGACGTGGCTTTCTTATGGATGCCGAAGTCCTTGAGGGCTATTTTTCTTACATAGACTACACCAAAGTGTTGAATGAATGCATGTGCTGCTGTGAGGTATGCGTAATTGCTGGGGGGGATTCTGGAGTAGAGGTGGCTTCAGGGAAGCCTTGGAGAGGCTGAGCCAAGCTGTGGTGTGAGAAGACCCATAGTGCGGCGGAGTGCAGCAACAGGAGGGAAGAAACAAGGAGGAACTCTTGGAGTGGCAAATCCGAACACTGTTGTCATTCAGGGTCCTCTGACTGCATCCTTATCTGCCTCACTTGCTACTGCTAATTACAACCCTCTGTGGCCTTATTCCCATGTTTCCCCCTCCTTGAACTTGGCTCCTCTGTTGATTGGCCAACCCAAATCCTCCTCCTTCAAGGCCAGATAAAATCCAGTCCCAGGAAGTCTGACATCCCTATCTTTCTTCTTCTCTTCTTTTTATTCTTGTGCTGGGGATTGAACCCAGGGGCACTGAACCACTGAGCTACACTCCTAGCCCTTTATTTTGAGACGAGGTCTTGCTAAGATGCCCACGCTTGGCCTTGAACTTGGGATTCTTTTGCCTCAGCCTCCTGAGTAGTTGGGATTGCAAGGGTACATTGTCATGCCCAGCTTTGCCCCTGTCTTCAAGTCACAGCATTCACAGGTCTGACCTTCATTGTCTTAACTTTCAGAGGAAATGTCTCAAACATGGTCTTCAGGTAATTTCCAAAGGAGGTTGTGAAGTAAGACTGATTACATACAAAATAATGAAAGGAACAGGGCTATATAATTAACTAGTAAACAGTAGATAGAAAAGGATTTTGCAGAGTGAATTGCAAGTCAGATGTTCTTCATTCAAATTCTGCTTCTGTAACCAAATAGAGTACTTTTTTGTCAGTTGCTTAACATTTTTTTTTAGCCTCCATTCTTCATCTATAAAATGAAGGGCTTATGTGAGAGGCTGATTCCATTCCACTCTTATCTGTAAGATGGTTAAGAGTTGAGTACTCATCAGACCAAGTGGAAAATGGACTGTTGTGTATCAGGAAACGAGTAGCAACTACTAGAAGAGCAACAAGTCGTGGTCACCAGAAGGGCTGATCCTTGCTGACCAAGGACAGGGTGGAGAAATAGCAAAGGACTGATTGAAAAACCTCTTATCCTGGTATCATCCAGCATGTTCTTTCTGAAATGGGAGGGACCTTGCAGAGAGTGTTCACAGTACAGGGTATATTGTGTCTCCTATGGCCTTTTCCCCTCTGAGACTTGCCTCCCTATTAATGCTCTGGGTTCCTTTCTGGTGCTCAACCCTCTTTCAGAAGTGCAGCATGTATCTCATTCGCAAGCCCTGTGGAAGGGGTGAAGGGATGATGATGAGTATTTCCTTTAATGCCCTCTGATTTGCCTGCTTTGACTGTCCTGCATTCTCTGGAAGAGGATAGTGTCAGAATAACACACTGAACAACACACTTGCCTTTTCCCAGAGCAATAGAGCATCACAGCCCAATGGCTCAACCGAGGGCCAACTGCCTCTGTCCTGGCCTCCTGGGGGCCCCAGAAATACCTGATCCCCCAGCACCTTGGGCTATAGTTGAAGAGAACATGCTTTTAATTTTTTCCCCAATCTTTGTTTTAAATAAAACCATAAAACAATAGTTAGCTACTGTGCTAGTTAAAATTTTGTTGCTGTGACCAAAACCCCTGACCAGAGCAACTTAGAGGAGGAAAAATTTATTTTGGCTCACTGTTTTTGTTTCAGAGGTTAGTCCCTAGTCAGTGGACTCCATTGTTGTGGCCTTGAGGTGAGGCAGAACCTCATGGTGGAAGGGTGTGGCCAGAGAAAGCAGTTCGGCCTATACGCAGAAGGGGCGGGGAACAGGGCACCAGGGACAAAACATAAACTGCAAAGTCCCACCCTCAGTGACCACTTCCTCCAGCAATACCCTAACTGCCTGCAGTTACCACCCAGTACAGTGGTTCTTTCAATCTGTCAAATGGATTAATCCATGACTAGTTACAGCTCTCAGAATCTGATCACTTCCTCTCTGAAAATTCCTACATTGCCACATGAAATTTCCGGGGGACATTTCATATCCAAACCTTAACGACTACTATATAAAAGTCGCAGAGTATAAAAACACAGAAAATTTAAAACCATTCATGTCTAACCCTCCACATTATCAATGTTAACCTTTGTCACTGTTTTGACTAAACTAGGATTTCTCTAAAAATTCACACATAGCCCAGAACTGTTTGAATAAGCTAATTTTATTTTGGAAAAATATTTGCAACTTTTTAGATGGAAAATTTCAAGCATACACAAAAGTAGAGAGAATGAACTATCAAACCCCAGTATAACCCAGATCTAGCTTCGAGAGTTCCCAGACTTGCTTTAAAGGATGTGTTCAAAGCCCCTTCGTTTTAGGCTTCTAGGTCAGAGTTCTGAATGGGAAGGGACAAGATAAAAATCAGAGGACATCAGCATTAGAGTTATTAAGAGTTAACCAAAAAGATGTCAATATGGCAGGGCCCTGAGCCATGTGGGTTTTGTGGCTCTCACCTACATGGACATGGGCATGGTGGCCTTTGTAGGACTACATGGCATCCTTTACCCTCCGTTGGTTTGAACTTGATCCTCAAGTTGTCTTCCTAAGGATGTGGATGGATTTCCACCAACACATCTGTACCTGTCTGCTCAGCATCAATGATACCCTTGCAGCAGGTAGTTATTGGTTAAAGGTTATCAATGGCCCAGGCCCATCAGTGGGAGCCACTTGCCTATGAAGTGGAGTCTGGCTCCCAGGCCAGGAGCTCCTGACCCTGATTTACTCTACTGCAGCTGTAGATGGGACAGGGACTGCTATTTTGCCAAACTGGCTTAGTCATATTTTTCCACTGGAGAAAGTGAGACCACAAAGGGAAGAATAGGGGAATGTCCAAATAGTAAGTTACTTATTCTCAGTAACAGTCACAGCCCAGCTCAGTGGGGGAGAAGGTAGCTGCATCAAGTCCAGGGGCTTAGAACAACCAGATTGTGTGCAGAGCCGTAATTACGTAAAAGGGCCCCTGGCTAAGCCAGATGCTGCCTTGGAGTTTGCTTTTGTAGGGAGACTTGGCATGTTTATAAAATATGCTCAGGGATCTGAGACATAATGAAATGCCTTGCGTCCTGGGAGTGACAGGCTCAGCTCCTGGATGGGTGGCAGCAGGTACTTATGCTTCACTTAGAGCTCCGTCCTTATATTTTCCACCTGCTCTGCCACCCTTCTTCCTTTCTGGGGGCTGCAAAGATGGCTCTTATTTTCCAGTGGCAAGATCCTGGTGTTCGGTTTCCTAATTGTCTCTTGTGCTCTCCTAGAAGGTGGTGATAGAATTGATTTTTAGAGTCCTGGGATTAAAAGAGGTATGGAGAGTGCAGGCCTCTCAAGCAGTTGACCCACTGTGGATCTAGATTGTGGCCCCAGGTCTGCCAAGAATTTGCGTATATGCTCAGGGAAGTCACTTTGCTTTTCTGGACCTCAGTTTCCTCTTCTGTCAAATCATGTTAGGATGATGTGTTCTCCTAATCCTCTCCTACGAGTATGCTTGCAGGTCCTGGTATGCAGGAAATGAAGTTGGATGGTTCATAGGTTTATCAATTGGGATCCAGAATATCTAATCATTTGTAGAATGCATTGCATATTGTGCCTTCTTCCTAAAATGTGGGTGTGTACAGAGGCGCTCAGTGGCTCTGACCTTAGATACACCGTTCAACTGATGTGACTCAGGCAGGGTGCCCTCAGCCTGGTGAGGTTGGCCACAGCCCTGGTGAGAAAGGAATAGACTTTCTGAAGTCAGATTTCCTAGAAATTAACTCTGCAATGGATATTCTTGTGGCAGTGACTTAATGAGTGACTGCTACTGGGAGGCCATGTAAGGATGTGAGGGAAGTGAGCTAGGTCAGGACAAAAACTAGGCAAAGATGTGGTTTCGAAAGTTCTTGTGTCGGCCTGGTCCCAGAGGTGGCTCCAGAGTGTGAACTACATCACAGACTGAGATGTCATCCCGTCCAGAGTGAAAGGGGCTGGGCCACTGATACCCTTGCAGCAGGTAGTTATTGATTACAAATCTCTCCCCCATTACCATGGGAAGGCCTAAAATCTCAGGTGGCACTGATCTGTCAGTCAGCCAGGGGCAGGTGTCTGAGAAAGGAGCAGGTGTGAGCCATTAGCAGTCAACAAGCGTAGCAGCTGGAGGATGGGTGCCTTATAGGTAAAGGGGACCTGGGTGGGACCACTACACAATCTGCCAGACTGGTGAGAGCTGGACAAGAGGAGGGAGAGGACTGTTCTAATGTCTGAGTTCCTGAGGGTGATTCGGCATATGAGGGGAGATTCCCCAATGAGGCCGATCTAATTAATGGTTAAGAAGTTAGGATGAGATTATATTTGGGGAGGGGCAGATGGTGCCTAGGAAGGGGTCTGAGTGAGGCCCAGTTATGTAGACTTTGAGAAAATCTATCCAGGGGTTCTGTTGTCACTTAGGTGTTTCGGAATCACATCTGCACAAGGCTTTGATGAGCTTCTGTTTCAGGGCAGTACCAGCTCATCCAAAGAGGGTGGCTGCCTTTCCCCCCTCATCTTCTACTTCCCGGCACTTTAGTTTTAGCCTCCCCCACTGCCTTCCCCCTCCATTATAAATTTTCACTGCCTTTCTGGCCTCTGACTCCTGTGATTCTTTCTGAAAGCTTTAGCAAGTCCTTTCCTGCCCTCCTAGAGCACAGCAGATCTCTGCCTCCAAGCCCTGTGGTCCCCTCCTAGCACTGGACACAGTTAACATTACATATATATTTGTGTGTTCAGCTGTTTCATGTGTCTCCCCCATTATAAGTTTCAGCCAGAACTGGGGCTGTTTTGCTCATCATTTATCCTAAACACCTCAAAGAGAATCTGTCCCATAAGCTCTGCATGGTGGCATATACCTACAATCCCAGCAACCTCGGAGGCTGAGGCAGGAGGATCATAAGTTTGAGGCGAGCCTCAGCAACTTAGCAAGACTGTGTCTCAAAATAAAAAAATAAGAAGGAAATGTAGCTCCCCCTGGGTTCCATCCCTAATACTAATAAAAAAAACAAGAAACCAAATATAAAACCCAAACAAAACTGTCTCATGTAGGTGGTCCATGAATTTGTGGGATTAACCATGAAATTTAAGCTCTGAGCTATGGAATCTAAGTCACTTGGGGTGGGCCAGGAACTGTCATGCTTGGTGCCAGAGGACACGGGGGAGGGCTAGTTAACTCGTTCCATACAAGTGCTTGGATGCATGATGTGAGGGCAGGTGCAACAGCACTCAGCCGGCACCTGCCCTTTTGAACTCACTGTTCTCCGAATGTTCCTCTGCCTGGGTCTGGTCGGCAGAGACTTTGGACAGATGCTTTTGCTGAGATGAATGGCCTGACTTTTTTGGTAGCAGAGTGTGGCTACTCCTACCATCTCCCCAACTGTGGTCTATTCATAATTACTGAAACCAAAGATCTTTCCTTGAGATGGAGCCAGAGGCCAGCAGTTCTCAGTCAGAAGCCATTGTGCTATTCCCACCCTAATCTGACACTTGGAAATTCTAGATTCATTTTTGGTAGTCACAGCTGGTGGAGCGAGGATCTTGCTGACATCTACGGGGTAGGGGCCAGAGATGCAACTACTAATGTCCAGCATAGGGCAGCCCTGTGTCAAAGAATTATCTGGTCCCCAATGGAAGTTGTATTGCAGTCAAAGAAACCCTGCTGTAGGATTGCCTGGATCCTCCAGCTGGCACGGCCTCCAGCCTAGGAAGCAGATGTGCCCCAGAGACCCTTTGTCTCTAAACAGACCTTGGGATCAGTGTTGTCCTTCATAGGCTTACATATGTGACCTCCTTGCTAGGTCACAGGTAGTTCATCCTCCCTAATCAGAGCTACTGGGTTAAGGGGGTACACATCTGATGGGCCCTTCACCACATTTTCCTTGGATCTCTGTGGAACCCAGTTAGAGACCTATTTTCAAAGCTGGGGATCTGGGGATCTGGTCCTGCCTATATAAACTCAGGCCAGGATCCCTATGGGGCCCCCTCCTTGCTCTCTCCATCCCCATCTTTCTCTCCAGTCTTGCTCCTCCCACCCCACCCCCAAAGATTAATGTGATAATTGCCATGTGTGCCTGTTTACGCAGGGAGTGGGTGAGCTCACACCCTCAATCAGGCAGGTTCCCAAAGAAACGCATTCCCACGATGTCAGGGCTGGTACCCGCCGAGCGCTCCTGTGCAGGTGGGCTGCCACCCCCGAACAGCTTTCTGTCTGTCATCACCCTCCTGTGAACATGTGCATGTGTGTGTCACTCAGGGAAGCTGCAGGTGACAAGGAGGGATTGCAGCCAGCCTGCCAGTCTCGGGGAAGGTATTGTGGATGGGAGGGGCATCAACACCTTAAATAAGAGGACACTAATCTAAAGTACTTCTGTGACATGTAGGCATGTTAGTCAGTGTGCTCTAGAGAGGCAGAACCCATAGGATGGGTGAGAAGGGACTTGTCACAAGAATTGGCGCCTGCAACCACCAAGGCTGAGAAATTTCACAAGAGTCATCTGTATATTGGGTGTTTTAGTCAAATATTTTTTTGGCCACTGTGACTGAAACGCCCAACAAAAACAAAATAGGAAAAGTTTATTTAGGGGTTACAGTTCTCTGAGGTCTCAGTCCATAGTTGGCTGACACCATTGCTCTGGGCCCAAGGTGAGGCAGGACATCCTGGTAGAAATCAATGGAGGAGGGAAAGCAGCTCAGAACATGACAATCAGAAAGCAGAGAGCTCTCCTCACCACAGACAAAACATAAACCTCAAAGGTATATACCCATGACCTACCTCCTCCAGCTACCTACCTCCTACCTGCCTACCCAGTTAATCCCTATCAGTGGAATAATGTGTTGGTTGGGTTATAAGAGCCTTAACCTAATCATTTTGTCTCTAAATTTTCTCTTATTGTCTCCCACATAAACTTTTGGGAGACACCTTATATCTAAACCATAACATTGAAGAACAAGACAAGCCAGTAGCTGGCTCAGTCCAGTCTGGAGACTTAGAACTAGGGAAACTGATGGTGTAGTTCCTAGTCCAAGGCCAAAGGCCCACACATTCTTGGGAGGCAACTGGTGCAGAGTTCAAGTTTAGTTCAGACCTGGAGTTCTGATATCCAAAGGCAGGAGGAAGGAATGTCCTACTCCAGGGGAATCAGGAGGAGAGCATGAGTGTGCCCATGAGCAGACAAATACATAAGTCCCTTTATTTCTACTTT
This sequence comes from Geosciurus inauris, assembly GCA_004024805.1. Taxonomy (NCBI): domain Eukaryota; kingdom Metazoa; phylum Chordata; class Mammalia; order Rodentia; family Sciuridae; genus Geosciurus; species Geosciurus inauris. The sequence continues at coordinate 55,431 of PVHX01011441.1, read as the reverse complement.
TTCATTTTCCATCTGAGCCCCAGCCAGTTAGAGGGATCCTGTCCACATTGAGAGTAGGTGTTCCCCACTGAGTACCCTGACCCACAGGCCATTTTTCTCTGGGACCCCCTTACAGAAACACCCAAAGACTATACCTCACCATCCCTCAATCCAAAGTTCACTGCTCCACGAATGGTGTGGAAAGAGGAGGCTGTCACTCTCTGGGCCAACATTCTTTATAGAGGGGGACCTGATTTACACTTAGCAATTCTACAATAGAGGTCTGAGTGGCAAAGGTTCCCCTGTGACACTCTCTGGGGCCAGAATCCAACAGAAGGTGGTTTGAAACAGTCTCCTGGCTCAGCATCATGGAGTCCTCAGCATGGCTGTCCCATGTTCTTCAAGGAAGAGTGGCAGGGGAAAATGAAATGCAAGGATCCTATATCAAAGAGGCTTATGAGCCTTGTAACTCTGTCATGGAAGCCGAGAAGAGAATGAAAGGGAGATATTCCCTCTCACCCAGGTGCTGCTCCCCTCCTCCTATGAGACAGACAGACAGACCAGACAGATGTGCATACCAGACCACAGCCACAACTCAAAAGCAATGGCGCCCACAGCGTTCTCCTGACTCCCACTTCGCATGGTATCGGGATGCTTGCTGCCTTCAGAGTTGTTGGTTGCTTCTTTTTTAATCTCAAAAGACCCTTGAGTCGATGTCTCTCCTACACTGGACAATTTTAAGGTTTTAATAATGATGAATCAGAAGGAGATGGAAGCCTTAATTAGCATCAGAATGAACCGCGCCTTTTTGGAGGAGGGAAGCACAAGTTCTTTGCTTGCCCACTTCCTGCTGAAGAGTGTCCCCTGGGATGTGTCACTAATCCATGGAGAAGCACGTGAGGGGAGGGGAAGTCACCTGGTGGGGAAGAAGTGAGAGGAGACCAGCGAGAGGGAGCTGGGTGTGGAGAGGGTGCGGCATGTCTATTAAAAGGGTTGTGAATAATCTAGGGAGGCTGTCAAGCTGCTTTCTCTGGAGGAACCTTTAAACTGTCAGTCATCTTTAATAATCCCCAGGGCATGGCACTGCTGGAGCTGGTGTTTTCTGGACTCTTCTTTTGCTTCCTCTTCCCCTTCCTCCTCTTTTTTCATTCAGGAGGCCCCAGGGCTTTGGTGCAGGACATCTGTAGCCATTCAGGAGAATTCCACAGTTGGATAGGGTGTATCCGAATGAATTTGCATTGGTTTATTTTTAACAAGAGAATCATCTTATTAGAGATGTGACCATTTATTGGCCAATTGAACATCTGAGTATGCCAAACCCTCTGTCAGGTGCCAGACAGAAACCTGAGTAAATAGTCATGGTGTCGGCCTTGACAGGGGTCAAAGCAAACCCAAAACGTTCTCACAAAACACTGACTTAAAAAGACCCTGTTGGTCATCAGCATTTTCTAGAAGAATTGGGAAGCACTATTCCAGACTGTGGGCCAATGAGGGGAGTCTGTTCATCCCTACATTTCACAAGTTGTGTTCCCCGATGTCTTAATAGATTTTCTTTGAAAAAGAAGGCTCTACAATCAAGGAAGTTTATGAAATGACACAATAAAGTAAATCATGTTTTTTTTGTTTTGTTTTGTTTTGTTTTTGCAGATCCTCTCATAGACAGAGAGGCATATATAATCTGGTGTGTTTTCCAGGATTCTCTGGTTGCTGAAGCCCATTTTCCAGAGTGTACATTGCCGTCTTTTAGATTATAGCAGTAAGAACTCCATTTCAGGAATACTCTTCTCTCCACAGCAGGCCTTGCAAATAGTCACCCAAGTGAGGTTGCTCTGAGCTAGTCTCAGACCCTGGTTCTGTTACCGCTGAGACCAGGGATAACTTCTAGTCACAATTTCATCATTGTCATTTTTTGTCATTGCTGATACTGAGTACGGTTTATGGGGAGCTGAGCCCTGATCTGGGTGCTGGGCGTAGACTCAGTCTTTGCCACCTAGGAAAGACTGGAACACTAAGGAGCCCCAAGGAGGAGGCTGGCTAAACCAGAGAGTGAATGAAAACTGTTAATCTGGAGCCCCCTGGTGAAACAATGGAAATAACTAGGCTTTATAGAATGTCTGATTTACCATCATGAATACAGACAGGATCATTTAATTTGTCTTTCTGTTCATTGGAAGGCCAGTGTTTCAGTTATCTCAGAAAAACCAGGTTCCCATGTCCAGTAAACCCCCTCATGGCTCTTGGTGTCTAGTTCTGCCTCTTCTAGTAATCAGGATCTGTTTTCTCTGAGGTCTGGCCCGTGTCTTCATGCTTCCTGCTTGTATTAAGCTGATCAGACCTGGCCAAATCAAAGAGATAGATCTTAGCCACTGGAACTGACAGGTCTTTGTCTTTGTTTCATACAGTTCAGAAAGTGTTTTAATGTTTAATTTTGAGTCTGTGTCAGTTGTAATTATCTCTCTGAGTGTGTTCTGAGTGCCATAGAAATTTTGAGATCTAGTCTTAATTTTACTAAAGTAGGATATGAGTTTTGACCTTGATGACTTTGATTCCTCCAATGAATGGGGGATCAAATATATGTTGAGTTTCAAATGGGTATTAAATTTTGTGTATGAGGCATTGGGGGTTGGGTGGTGATTTCAAAACTCTGCACCTATAAAATGCATTTCAAGAAGACAATTTGGGAAGACTTGGTGAGTGAGAATCGGGACAAAGCCCAAGAAGAGTCTTAGTTGAGAGGCCATGTGTCAAAGAGGACTTCTCAACATGTTCCCGTGTTCTAGTTCAAGGGTCTAATAAAACATCCTGTCAACAAATGAGACATCCTGCCAATGGTCACTGCTTTTGAACTGATATTTGATATAACTCTTCCTCAATTCTCAGCCATTCAGGGGCTTTTATTCCAATTTATGGTACAAGAATCCCAAATATAGATTTTGATGCATTTTTTTTTCACTTCCCTGTGTGTTCATATGAGAGAGAGGAAGAGATAAAATGATCTCTATTCAATTCTAGCTTATTCCTTTTTCTGTCCAGAGCCTTGCTGGTGCCAGGCCTGGGCCAGCTCTGCACGATGGTGGAAAGAGGAGAGTCAGAGTCCAGGTCAGGGGCTGAGCAAGATGTGGATGGCCCTAACTTCACCAGCATTCACAGACAGTTTGATGGGCACAGGCTGCCTTTGTCTTTTGGGGAATTTGTTCCAGGTGGAGTAAAAAGGCTTAGAGCTCATGTCACCCAGCACCATCAAACCAGTTAGTGTTTGCATGACCTTGAAAAGGTATTTGGCTTCCCTGTGTTCCGTTTTCTCATGTTAAGGGAGGCTGTCAGAATGTTGGCCTTGCTTCTAGCAGATGGCTTGAAGTGTTAAGGAATCATTTTCTTTTCTTTCTTTCAGACCAATGATGCCTTAGGAGCCACCTGGAACTGGCTGTACTTCATCCCCCTCATCATCATTGGATCTTTCTTTGTCCTCAACCTAGTCCTGGGCGTACTTTCTGGGTAAGCCAGATGTTTCTCTCTCTCTCTCTCTCTTTTTTTTTTGTCAACTGGAAACTAATGCCTCCTGACTCATGGCAGATTCATTCATTTAACCTTCATTTAGAAGACACTTTCTGAGTGGTCCCTTTGTGCCAACTGCTGTTCTAGATGCGAGAAATGCACTACCAAACCATCGTTCTAATCATCTGTATTATTCTTAGGAGTTAAAAAAAAAATCTTGTGTCAGGTACAATACTGAACGTGGTGATTTGTGAGAGATCCTTTATCCATCCATCTTTTTACTTGGTAATTCTATGTCAAATAGTGTGCTGGTTGTCAGGAATACAAAATTACAAAGATGCAGGTTTTCTTCTCAAAAGATTCTTACTCTGCAGTGTATTGGACATCAAATCCCACAGTTGTGACTTGAATTCACTTATATCAATTTGCAAGTACTCAATGTCCAATATCATGGTATGTGTTGCAAGGAGCTCATAAAATACAAGATATGTCCCCCCCCCCACCTGTTCTGCTTGAGAAGCATGTTTTGCTGAAATGACAACACAAATGCAGCTGAAATGGGGGAACTCTTACAAATATTGGATATAATTACTTGTTTGGGGGAAAGAACAAATCTCTAGCATCGGAAATCACTGGGGTTGGTTTCAGGAAGGATTGAGATTTTACTCTGGATATAAAATACCTCCTAGGATAATCTAGATTATATGGGAGTGAACATCCCAGGAATGGGAATATCACACCCTAAGCAAAGATGAAGAAATGAGGCATGTCCTAGAGGGCGGAAGAGCCATAGCATGACATCTTAGGATGCCAAAGACCCAAGGAATGTTTTAGAGGGCCTTATATTTTACTAAGCAAAACTGGATTTAATTTTCTGTCAGAGAGGCATTGAGTTCTTCTATAAGGTAGTGCTTCAATGTAAGCATGGCAGACTGAACCAAGTTGGTCATTCCTTGAAATGCCACTAACACAGGAAATCCATCTTAAGAGGTACACAAGGACAAAGTGAGCAAGAGGAATTACAACAGATGAGAGATGTGTCATGATTTTTGAAGGTAGGAGATGAGTGGTAGGGGATACCACTACCACTAGGGGGTGATGGAATAGTTAGAAAGGTGAGGTTTAATTGCCTGCTGTGGGGAATGCCAATAAAAAAGCAAATTGCTGTTGAGGGCCCAAGAAAGGCTCAAGAATTAGAGGTAGTCAGGTATCTTCTCCCAGGTAACTCTGATAACTGGGGTGTTTATGGTGCTAGAAACAAGAGGATTGGCTGAAAGTCCTTGCTCCTTCCTGTACCTTAGATCTGTCTCCAGACACCTGCCCCATACAGCACCCACTGCTACACAAGGTAGGATGACTAATCTCTGTAATGGATTGAATCAGAGAAGCTTGGGTGATAACACAGGATGCATCCAAGGATGGGGTTGACATGCAATGAAAAGAGAGCTAAATGAAAGTCCAGAAACTGAATGTCAGCACTCCAGCCCACTTCTGCTCTCCCAGAAATGCAGCCATCTGGTAGAAATTTAGGGGATTCTTCTAAATTCTGTATGTAAAGAGTTTCAAGAGAAAAGATTTATCTATCCTGATATTTGAGGGAAACCAGAGACACAGGTTCCCACCCCACCATATTCAGTGAGTTGTGTTAGTTTCCTATGGCTATGGCAACAAATCGCCACAAACTAGGTAGCTCAAAACTCAGATTTTATTCTCTCTCAATTCTGGAGGATAAAAGTCTAAAATCTGGCGGGGCCATGTTTCTCCCAAGGTCTTGAGGGGAGGATGTATTGCCTTACACTTCAAGCTTCTGGCATTCCTTGACTTATAGTCACATCACTCCAGGCCTTTGTGGTCACACTGCCTCCTCCTCTCCCAGGTCTGCATGATCTTCCTCCTCCTTGCTCTTACACGGATGCGTGTCATGGATTTACGATCATGGGATAATCCAGGATGATCTTTTCTTTTCCCTTTTTTTAAAAAAAATTGTTCTAATTAGACAGGACAGCAGAATGCATTTTGATTCATTGTTTACAAATGGAGCACAGCTTTTCATTTTCTGGCTGTAGATATAGAGTTGCACCGTATGTGCAGTCAGCTCCATCCATTTACCTGCAAATGCCATAATTTATTCTCTTTTAATGCTGGGTAATATTCCATTGTATATATACACCACAGTTTCTTTATCCACTCATCTGTTGAAGGGCATCTATGTTGGTTCCACAGTTTAGCGATTGTGAATTGAGCTGCTATGAACATTGATGTGGCTGTGTCACTATAGTATGCTGATTTTAAGTCCTTTGGGTATAGACTGAGGAGTGGGATAGTTGGGTCAAATGGTACTTCCTTTCCAAATTTTCTAAGGAATCTCCATACTGCTTTCTAGAGTGGTTGCACCAATTTGTAGTCCCACCAGCAAGGTATGAGTGTACCTTTTCCCCACATCCTCACCAACACTTATTATTGCTTGTATTCTTGATAATTGCCATTCTGACTGGAGTGAGATGAAATATTAGAGTAGTTTTGATTTGCATTTCTGTAATTGCTAGAGAAGTTGAACATTTTTTCATATATTTGTTGATGGATTGTATATCTTCTGAGAAGTGTCTGTTCAGTTTCTTAGCCCATTTATTGATTGGGTAATTTATTTACTTTTTGGTGTTTTTTAAGTTCTTTATATATAGGATGATCTTTTCATCTGAATATCCTGAACTATATCCACAAAGACCCTTTGTCTAAATAAAGGCAGCATCCAGGAGTTCTAGGAATTTGGACATAAGCATTGTTTTTTGGAGTTGAGCCCACTATACTTGTCATTCCAGAAGCCCAGATATTTAGTTTCCAATAAGCTTTTCATGCCTTACTCTTTGATCTGAGCACACAGCTAGGGAGCATCAGCATTGAGGAAAAGGCCCAATGCAAGAGAGCCAAAATGAAATAATAAATAGAAAAAAGGAACTGGAGGGAATATAACAATGCAAAGTGTAGAAGACAACTTTAAAAAGTTGTGTTTGATATCAGCAGAGAGAGAATAGAAATAATCTTATCTACAAAATAACAAGCTATTAAAAGAATGAAGGTTAACAAGCACCCTTGGAAATTAATTTAGTATGTAAGTAATGTGCAACTAATGTAGAAATGTAATAAAAATGATAAGATAGTAAATGGTTGGAATGTGAACTTGAGGACATCACATAAAAAGCAGAAAAAAGAAAAAAAGGGTTGATCCAAAATTTAAATATGAGTTCCATAAAGAGAACAGTGAAATGGGAAGAAAGAAATTAACAGAAAAGTGTGAGAAATGTTCCCAGAACCAAGACTAATGTTGCCAGATTAAATGATCTGCTGAGGCATTTGCAAATGATGCTCTTTCTAGCATTGTTTCTTGACAATAGGGAGTTAGAGGCAACCTGGGTGTCCATAGCAGGGAAACTAGGTAGGTAAAATGTTGGATGCAAACAACAATGGCATGCAGTGTGGCAGTTAGGAGCCCAACAGATGCTAAGTACACATGGAACACAGGGTATTTAAGAATAGACTTTAGAAAGATGGTGGAATGAGATGGACATCAGTGCCCCAGGTACATGTATGACTGCACATATGGTCTAACTCTATATTGTGTACAACCAGAGAAATGAAAAGTTGTGTTCCATTTGTGTACAATGAATCAAAATGGCTTCTGCTCTCATGTATGCCTAATTAGAATAAATAAATTTTAAAAAATAAGAGTTTAGTGAAAATGAGGCAAGGTGGTTATGATACCATTTACATAAATAAAAGTAAATGCACACAAAATGTACACAGTTTGCAAGAATATATTCAAATCAAAAGTATGCAGTAAATATATTGTGATAATAGTTTTTATGGCAGGGTGATAGAAGGTAGATTTATTAATTGACCATAAAAGTGTTCTCTAATACTCAGCACAGCTAATTAAAAGACAACACACCAGGATGAATCACATAAAATTCAGAACATCAGAGTAAACAATATTCTGAAAGCTTCAGCAATTGAAAAGAGGGTTTAAATTTATCTACCAACAGTTAAGACTCAGGCTGGCATTGGGCCCCTCAATGACAACACCAAAAGTTAGAAAGTTCTATGTTGATTTCTAAAGCTTTCAAGAAGGAAAAAAAAAAAAAAAAAAAAACTTTTAACATGAATTCTATACCCAGCCAAAGTACCAATTATTCCTAAGGATTGATTAAGAATATTTTCAGATACCCTTTCTGAAGAAGTTACTAAGTAATGTGATTAATAAAAATAAGGAAGTAATTTAAAACATGATGCTCATAGAAACAATGGATTCAACAGAGGAGAGATGGAAGCGGATTGATTCCCAGGAGGATGATGGTGAAGTTAAGTCCAGGATGACAGCTGTCAGTGACTTAGAGGCCATTAAGATGAGATTTGAATAGGATGATCTGGCTCAAAAAATGCTGTCTTTAAAAAAAAAAGTGAAACTAACATATTCCCTGGTGTATTGTTTTCAAGAGTTTATGGTTTTGTCAAAACTACATGTATGGACATATATGTGCAAATATGCACATGTGTGCATAATTGCATGTGTGCACATGCATGTAGATGCACATATGCACATGAATATAGTTTTGAGAAAATCATAAAACTCGAATACAACATATCAGGGAATATTAGGTCCACTTTTTCTTAAAGATAGCAATTTTAGAGACCTATCATATGCATATGTGGCATATACATATATGTATGTGTGTTGTTTTGACAAAACCCTAACTCTTGAATACAACACATGCATACCTATGCCATATGCATATATTATATATACTCTATGCCGATGTATTTGTACACACAACTCCCTAAGCATTTAATTTCACAAAATGTAGAAGTGTTACCACTACAGAAATGTAAGCCTAGAAAGCTCTCTGTGCAGCGCAGCTGTCAATCATGTGCCCATTGTCCATGCTGAAGTGTGAGCTGGCTCCTATGGTGCTATAATTGCCTTGATTTGGATGGAGGAGGCAGAGTAGTGGTGTTAAAGACTGAAATCTTAGGTTCCACTGTGAGGTAGTCTTTTAAGAAGTATCTAAAATTGAAAGACAAATAGCAGTGTTTTAAGTATAATATTTAGAAATTTGGAAATGAATACCAGAAGAAACGGGCAAGAGGTGAGACTGGGTACCTCTGGGGAGTGAGATTCAGAGGTTGGGAGAGGTGAGGTAGTGGGCTGCTATTTTTTTATTATAAATCTTTCAAAATTGACTTTTAAAACTCTACATTACTTGGAGAAAAATAGAAATTAAAATTTTAAAGTAAATATTGTACACACAGAATATAGAATGAAAAGATTGTATAAGGACATTCATCTAGCATCAGTGGGGGGAAGGATTGGCCCCAGGACAGATCAGATTCAGGAGGATTAAGAAAGAAATAACCACACTAGTCCAACTAAGTGGTGCTAAGAGCCAGTGGTGGCAATTTGTGAAATAGTTATGGGGGAGACACGGGAGACATTGTAAAGGAGTACTCAATAGCAGATCTCTTGAGTGGGGATTCTTAAGACATAAAAGGATTTCTTATGTATGTGTTTGTTCAGTAAGCATTTATTAGCATCCTTTGTTATGCCCAAGCTCTGCTCTAGGTAACTCTCTGCACCGCCTGTGTCTACCACTCAGTGGCTGCCTCTGGGAGAGGTCTCACCACAGAAGTCTTTCTTCTTATATGTCTTCTGAGGGATACTCTCTAGTGTGTGTGACCTTACTCTGATGTTCTTTATCCTTACTCATTTCCCAAGAGTATCCACAGTTTAGGAAATCCAAGACAGATTCTTAACTATTTGAGAAAAGACAAAAGTAGATACTGTGCTAGCCCAAGTCACTGACATTCCAGACAAGACTCCAGTATGGGTTCAAGGTGTTTTTTCTAGAGCTAGAAATGGGACAGAGAACAGCTTCACCAGACAATGCCTGCGTCTGAGTGTGTGGACTTCTGTTGCTTTGGAGTTGCCTCTTTGCTTTTGGAGAAGATATGAGAATGGGAAGAGTGGTACATTGCAGAAACATGGCCTTTAGGTAACACTCACAGGTACAATGCCACTTATTTTCATTATGCCCTTGGGCAAGTCAGTCTGGGCCTGCTTCCTTCTCTGTGAAATTGGCTACTTATATCTCGCTCTCACAAAAGCTTAGTCCAGGGTCTGGCATGGAGGAGCCTCTTAGCTCCCATGAGCTGCCTGTGCCTTGTGATAATAGTGACATATATGTCTCCCACCTGTTAGGTCCAGGTGGCTGTCATCTGCACAGCAGCCATGGATGTTAGACTTGAGCCAGCTGTGGGGCTGGGAGACGGCCTCCTCAGGTTGAGAGATGCCATGGAACTGGCATGGCAGATGCCTCTTAGCGCTTCTGGAGAAACCTAGGAAGTAGCAACTGCAGCTGGGAACAGCTGGTGTGAATAAATTCTGACATCTTAACAATAAAGGCTTTATAGACTGGGACTGAAATATTTCTGTCCTGGTTTCTTTTTCACATTCCGGCTCCACACATCTCTCCAGCATTGGGGGAGTGGCTCACTGGTGTCTGTGGAGAGCTCAGCAGCAGCTGGTCTTATGGGGCCACAGGCTTTTTCTCCCAGGTCCTGGAAAGCATGGAGGCTTTCTCAATGCTTTGTCCATGGTCTTTGGTTGGGATTTGCACTTTGAGGCCCCTTAGGAAATAGCTCCGAAAGTTTCAGCCTCAGGAAACAGATTTCCTGTGACCTGCAAGCAGTTTAAATATTACGTGCCAAGGCTATTCCAAGAGCAGAAAGACACGGCCATGGAAGGGGGACATGCCTGGTGCCTATGTTCGGCAAGTGAAGAAGAGAATCCTGGTGGGAGGAGGCAGGTGCTCATAGCCCACTAAGGAAATGACCGAGGTACCTATCCCAGGGGCCCAGGCATTTGTGGGAGGAAGACTTGTGAGGTGTGTGTTATTGGCTTCATATTTAAAAAGGAAGTATGGATGGAAGTATTGTAGCATTTTTACTTGTCTCAGAGGAAATAGGATTTGATGAAAACCATTAGCTTAGGCTTGAAGAGAAGCAGAGCTTCCTGTCTCCATGGAAACAAACCAGGGCTGCATAAGCACATCCTGAAGTGCTGTCAGGGGCTTCAGGGCAGAAAGCTCACACAAACAGAAAATGACCCTGAGCTATTCCAGTGTCTCCACCCACTGCTCCCAGGGCTCCTGGAGAGGGAAGCAGACTTAAGGGAGCATTTGAGCTGCCTCCAAATGGGGGCAGCGGCAGTCAGAGCAAGGACTGCTCGCATGCACACATGTGAACGATGTGAAATCTCATGTATGTGGAGCATGTCAGTTTTCAGAGCATCTCTGCTTCTAAGATCATATTTGTTCCTCATGACAACTCTGCAGTAGGTAGACAGTATCTTCTTTTAGACATGTGAAAGGGAAGGTTTAGAGAAGCTAATCTCCAACTAGTTATAGACACAGGGAGGGCCAGAGGTTACAGTTTGTCAAACTCTGATTAGGTCAGTATTCCAGGTGGCCTCTATCAGGGATACCCTTACCCACAGTGGCACAACTAGAGAAAGGCTGCCAACGGGGTAGCTCAGCTCAGGTATATAGATTTTTGTACAAGTTTTAATCTGTCTGTGCATTGATGCACATGCTAGTCTTTATATATGTAGCATGACCTTGTACACACAAGGTTGAAGATGCCAAGACCCACTGTCAAGGTCTTCTTGCCCTAAGGACTGATGGGAAGGGGTGAACTGTCATTATTGAGCAGATATTTTTTTGGTTGCATCTCTTCAATGAATGGAATGGCTTCTATAACAAGCAAAATGACAGCTGTCTCCTTTGCTGGCTGGGCTTGACAATTCAGTGGAATTCAGCAAACACGTATTGAATGTTTACAATGTAAAAGATGCCTGGCTCGATCCTTAGGTTCCAAGATGAATAAAACAAGGAGATTTTTAGGCTAATGAAAGAAACTATCCAAAATACTTGGAATGAAGCCAAAATTTAAATAGTTCTGAATTCTAGTCTCCTCAAAAGCTCTTTATCTAAGATTCACGTATGTAGGTCACATGGTTTGTGTACTTACTATCTTACAGGGTATTGTTGTAAATACAAAGGTGAATAAGACCTAGGTCTTGGCCACAAGGAACAGACTGTAGACTAACAAATGTGCCTTGGGGGGTCACACTTTTGCTCTGCTGAGTTACCTGCCATTGCATATGAGAAGGTGGCCTCTGAATGTTTCCCAGACCTGATTTCAGGCAGCAATGGCTGCTGGTCTTAATAAAGAAATTATTCATGCCCAGATTAGTGATCCAAATGAGATTTCTGAGGGATGTTTGTGGCTGTTAGTTTGACATGTGTCTGATCCTCCCAAGACAGGTTGACATGAAGGGTGATGGACTAAAATAAATGAGTGAGCTCCACAGTAGTTCTGCTGTGATTCTGACACTGGTGTCAACCAGGAGATATTCATTTGTTCACTCAGATAGAGGTTACTGAGTACTGGGCTGCCTGTCACCCACTTCTGGGGCTGGGAATATCGGATCAGATGAGGATGGAGAGATGGGGAGTCTTGGAACTTGTCATGTAGGTAGAGAGATGGCAACACAGCGGACATTTAAACTAATGGTTGGCAAGACAATGAGGAGAACATTCCAACAGGAGTCAAGAAGGATAAAGGCCCTAGAATTGTGAGCAGCTTGGGTGAAGCATGTTGGGGAAGCAGAGATGAGCAGAGGTATGAAAAGCCTCTTGAGCTGAGCTAGTGAGTGTAAAGTTGATCCTGGGAGCTTGTGGGAAGTTTATAAATTGTGAGCTGGGAAGATGTCCAGATTTGGTTTGAAGATGATGACCTGGGGCAAATCTGGAGAAGCAACTCTACAGAGAAAAGACCTATTGGGAGGATTAGTTCAGGAGAGAAGCAGAGAGTCTAGTTCATCAGGCTGGGGATGGAGAGGGTGGGATGGATCCAGCAGGAGCTGGCATGGGGTCTACAGGACTTTGTGGCTGTGAGCTATGTCTGAGTGTTCCCTGGGGTGAAAAAAAAGGGGAAATCCTTCAGGACTGCTTCTGAATTTCTGCATTGAGCCTCCTGGGGGCTGGGGAAAAGACAGAACAAAGAGTAGTTCTGAGAGGAAGAAGTAGGTTGTAGACCTATTGAGTTTGAGAAAACATAACACAATTTCTGCCTTTGGGCTACCACACAGCAGTAGAGTAGGTTTCTTTCTGGTTGAATTTTTTAAGCTGTGATTTGCTGAGTCTGTGCTATGCACCAAATATTGTGCCAATTTCATGCCACATGCCAGCGAATCTAATCCTCATGATGATCCTATGAGATACAACTTTTTACTTTCATTACTATTTAGATTTTTTTTAATAGACTAACTGTGACAGGGAGGTTTGGTAATTTATCTAAGCAAACAAAGCTCTTCAGCAGGAGGTTCAGGATTTGGAATGAAGACTACCAGGCCTGAACACCTAAATCCTTAAACACATCTTCCATGTAGTTTAAATGTCCATTATGGGAGAAATTGTGTGACATCCAGTACGGTAAAAGTGTCTGAAAAATAAAGGGGTCCTTGAGGCAACCTAGACAATCCTGCTGACAGATCTTATGCTGCACCCTGTTCTAATTAGCACAATGGAGCATTCACGGTTCCTCCTTTGCACTTTTCTGGGTGAATTGCATGATGCTGGGAGTTTGTTAAAAGGCCTGCATTTCCTCAAGACTCTGCTTTATGTACCAGTTGTCAGAATTGTGTCTTAGAGTGTGATAAAATTTATCTGAGGAGGATGGACCTCTTTGTAAGCCTTTTGTCATTTGCTCCTGGCCTCAGTGTTCCAAATGAGGAAACTTGAATAGAGGGTAAATGACTTGCTTAGCTGAACACACGATCCGGGTTAGATCCAGGTCACCTGGCTTCAGGATGCTTTTCCTTTAGTGTGGTAGTAAAACAGACTCTGCAACAGCATGGCCAGGTTTGAATTCTACTTCCATCGCTTGCTGGCTGCATGGTGTTAAGCAAATCACTTCACTTCTCTATACCTTCAATTATCCAATTGTAAATAACCCTTATAGGATTACAAGGGAAATGAGATCTGATCATGCATGCTAAGTAGTTAGTATTTAGGAGATAACAAATTCTTAATACATGTTAACAACTAGGGAAGAGTCATTCTTCTTACCTAGCAAGTGCTTCCATTGAGTCAGTTAGCAAGATCTCAGATACCACTCATGTCAACCTATAGGGGGCATTGAAGATGGACCACGTCCTCGTGTCCCTCCTAGGGCAATCGACTTCAACACTGCACCATTTGCAGTTCTTTGAAAATGCCCTTTTCTTTCTACCTTCTGCTCATGTTGTCTGGAGTAAGCCTCCAGCTGCCTTAGTTTTCTCTGTTGCAACTCCACTCCTCTCTCAGCCTAGTTTAGATTTGACCTCCTTTTTGACATCTTTCCAGGTCCATACCCACTCCCATTTTGCAGTTAGGATTAAAATCTTTCTCCCACATGCATCTGTAGCACCATGTATCTGTCTGTTATAGAATCGATTACTCATAGTTACATTATGGAAGTACTTTGCAGAATTTAATTGTACCACTAACAACAAGAGTTAACCTTTATTGAAAGCTTGTCATTTGCCCAATACAATGCTAAACACTTTCCATATGTTACTTTAGTTAATTTTTATAACAACCTCATCATTCAGGTACTGTTGTTAAGCCCATTTTACAAATGAGAAATGGAGATTAAAAGAGTTTGAGCCTTGCCCAAGGCTGTGTGGTGAGGAGCAGAGATCTCCTGCCCCCCCAGTGTTGACTGACTTCCTCATATGGGAATTATGAATGTTGGATGTTTTTCCAGAAAGTTGTATCTGACCTAAGATCCTATTGCCTTGTTTCTGTGCTTAATAAATGATTGCTGAGTTAAAGGGGAACTGGTAACACCATGACCCCTCCTGAGGGATGCCACACCCTGGGGCCTCTTGGAGAACAGTATTGCAGAGGAAGAGGCTGGCATCTTAAGCCAGGAGCATAATCACTGGGATTGGCAATCCTCTGTGGAGCAAGGTCCCTGCTTGTAGCCCACAGGCATTCCAGACAAGTAATTGTCACAGGTTGAACACTTTTACGCATGGTGTTTAGCAATTTTTTTTTCTCCTAGTCAGTTGCTCATGCCTTGTGCCCACTTTCCTAATGGAATGTTTGTTGTCTTCATATGAATTTAAAATATCTATGGGTATAGTAAGGATATTAACCATTTTATGTCCTATGTGGAAAACATTTCAGGCATAATTACTTTTAAAGAAGAAAGTTGCCATCCTATTGGGAATTGTGGGCAACCAAAGTGTTTGGAAGCCAAAAGTCATAGCAGTTATTCATGATTCATTGGAGTATTCTATTTAGGAAGCATTTCATATGTATTCATTTGTTTGATTTTCAAAATGATCCTAAGGTATATTATCATTATTTCACAAATAAGGAGATTGCAGCTGAAACCAAACAAGACATACCCTGAACCATAAATCTGAAAGTGTAGCTTCTTTCAGTCCATTACCATTTGGTACAGTGTACAAAGCACTGTTCATCCCCATGGCTGGAGCCTTTCAAATGGGATATTTGCTGCTTGCCTTTACTCAAAACAGCTATGATTGACACACATGTTCAGCACAACAAAGTGATTTTCTGAGCTCATTAATTCAACAAATACTTATCAGGCACCTACTAGTTACTGAACACTGTTCTAGATGCTGGAAATTTTTAAAAATCCCTGCCACCAAGGAGTTTATATGCTTGTGTTGCGTGCATAATCTATCGTATTTCTTCTATGACTTACCATATACCACAGAAGTATCATCAGTGCCAGAATTCCGGAATTGCTATGTGTGCTTCCTTGCCCTTATCGATGTAGGGGAACAGAGATGGTGCTGAGATGGGTTTGGCCAACGTGGGAGGTGAAGTCACAGCTGGGAGAAGGCAAAAATACCCAGAAAGGTTGAATCTGCATGGTAGGGTCAAGATGTAGAGGGAAAAGGAATAGAGAAATCAGTGAATGGGACAATGGAAATAAGTAATCAAAATAAGTTATGATTTTATAAGGGCTTACCTTTTATAGAGAAACTTGGACATTTAAGTTGGGACATCATTTGGTGCCTTTTGATGATGAAGAAAATAACCAGGTGTAAAACTGCCTTCATTTTCTATTGGAGGGTTTTTCACATGTGGAATTTGGTTAAATTCTTAAGTTACTGAAACAATCCTGATCTCTCTTTGGTCATAGTCTAGCTTAGTAAAGTTTCAACACTGATATCTTTACATATGTGTGTGTACATGGATCTATGCATACAATAATTTTCATATGTGTACATGATTTATATTTATGTGCTAATTCTAATTAATTCTAATGTGTGTACTGTGGTCTCTATTCCTCTGTGAAGTACCAAAGGAACCCAATTAGAAGACTGTCCTGTTCCCTGAATTCACCTTGCACAGTGACTATATTTAAACCTATTTCAAGACTGGTTTCCATCTTAAAATCCCATTTAACTTACCTGTCTTTCAGGGAAGGAGCTCATTTTTTTCTTGTAGAATAATATAACATGAAGTCATATATTTATGAAGATGGCTTTCCTAAGAGACAATCCTGAATTTAACTTACCTTTCTGCTACTCAGCTCCAAAGTGTACATCTTCTCTTAGCCATTCCCTAAAATCTCAGACTTAGTATACCCCAAACTGAGTCATCTCATTCCCTATATTCTATCACTGAACACATATACTGCTTTTCTTTATTATCCCTCTGTGATCTTTTATCACCTTCATTATCCAAAGTGGAAGCCGTACTTGATCCTGACACTTTCTCCTCACTTCTGTGTCTAATTGCTTGTCAAGACCTACTGAATCCACTTGGAAAGTTTTTGTAAACTGTGTCCTGCACTGAAGTAATTGCCTCTCTAAATGCTGTCCCTGGTCTGAGTCAGTCTGTTTTCCATGGCAAAACAGTCTTGCCTTTGTGACCTTCATTATTTAGAATGGCTTCCCACTGCCTAAGTAAGAGACTCATTCATGTATCCATTTGATCAACTTTTCAACAAACAGATATTGACCTTCTCCTATGCACTAAGCAAATGCCATAATTTCATTCTCCTCCTCCTCCTCCTCCTTTCTCCTTTCTCCTTTCTCCTTCTTCTTTTTTTTTTTTTTGTGGTGCTGAGGATTGAACCCAGGGCCTTATGCATGCAAGGCAAGAACTCTACCAACTGAGCTATATCCCCAGCCCCACCCAATTTTATTCTTCTTTACCCTACTTCAGTCTTTAATGTACTGTTAATGAATGCAAAGATTTTTACTGCCGATGGTAAAATACATTCTAAAGCTACAGTAATTGAAACAGTATGGTATGCTATAAAAATAGAGGGATCCAGAGAATACTCAAATATATAGATTACATAATACACACATGTGATTTCAAATTAGTGAAAAGAAATCATTCAGTGATGGTGTTGATGACTGACCAGTCATTTGGAAGGAAAAATTTGAGTTAGGTCACCATCTTATACCAAAATAAATTGCAGATGGGACTAGCATATTCATTAAAAAATTAAATCATCAAAATGTTGATCATGGACAATTTAAAAATCTTGAAGGAGAAAGTCTAAGTATAAAAATCAATAAGCCATTAAAGAAAAGAACTGACAGATTTGAATTTGTAAAAATAAAAATACACAGCTGCAATTCATTCATAAGACCAAAAGGCAAAACTTGGATTCATTTTGCATTTTAGAATGATTATGTAGAGGATTAGGGGAGGTAGGAAGATAAAGAGGTGATTGATGGCCAGCAACTGTAATAAAGCACTAGTTGCAGACTGAAAACAAGGATCTGGGCTCTGCTGGCTGCAGGGTAAAGGGAACAACAGCAAGGCAGGTTTAGATGCTGGCATAGGACATGGTGAGTGACTGGCTAAGATGGGTGAGGGAAAGTCATGGAGAACATGATTCCAAAATTCAGTTGTGATGAGCTGGAGAACTTCGGCTCCATTTGTTGAGGGGAATAAGATCGGAAGGGAAGAAAAGCTCCTGTTCTGGAAGGGAAATGTACTCCATTTCAGTCAGAGAAGGTTTGAGTCTCAGGAGGCTGGAAAAGTAGATCGGGTCAATGACTATCTGTCTGTGTGTTAGGACAGGGAGAACAGACGGGACACACTGTCAGAACATGACAGAAAATGGTACAATGGGCGAGGCTATCTGCAGAGGGCATGCAGAGAAGATAGACTCCTGGAAACGCTAAGAATATCCAGATGGATCTCACAAAAGCATCAGGGTAAAGGGGACAAAGAAGCAGAGTTTCAAAAGGAATGAGAAGACCCCAAAGGCTGAGTGAGTCATTGAGATCCAAGACAACATGGATTAAAAAATATCTGTGGAGGCTGGTGATGTGAAGGGCCCGTCTGGCTATATTTCTGTTCTTTTTTTATTATTGAGATAATAGTTATAGAATCACAAGAAGTTGGAAAAAAAGTTATAGGGAGGTTTGTGCCCTTTTCCCAGTTTCTGCCCCATGGTGACATCTTGCTGTATGAAACCCAAACCGGAAACTGACATGGGCACAATCCCTAGAACTTATTCCAATTTCCCCAGTTTTACCTGCATTTACCTGTGTGAGTGTGTGTGTGTGTGTGTGTGTGGTTCTATACAATTTTATTATGTATAGATTTGTATAAAACATCACCACAACTAAGATGTGGGACTGTTCATCACAAGACTCCTTCTGCCTTCATAGTCACACTGGCTGTCCACCACCGCCACCCCAGTCCCTGGCAATCACTAGTCTCCGTCTTTCTCATCTTGTTATTTAAAGATTGTTATATAAATGGAATCATATGGTATGTAACTTTTGGAAATCGACTATTTTCCCACATAGTGTAATTGTCTTGAAATCCATCCAGGTTGTTCCTTATGTCAGAGGTTCATTCCCTTCCATTAGTGAGTAGCATTCTTTGGTATGGATTAGCATGGTCGAGCCATGCACTCCTTGGAGGACATTGGCTGGTTTTCAGCTTGGGGCAACTAAAAGTAAGGTTTCTCTGAACATTTGTCTACAGGTTTTTGTGCGAATGTAGATTTTCCTTTCTGTGGAGTAAACATCCAAGAGTGCAATTACTGGGCCGTATGGAAAGCCCATGTTTAGTTTTATGAGAAACTTATCAGTCATCCAGAGAGGATGCACCCTTTTCCATTCTTGTTAGTAATATGAGACTTCTGGTTTTCTGATAAATACCTGCTGGCTTAAAATATAATAATAATGAACACTAGTAAGTGGTACAAATTTGTGTGGAAATTATAAGACAATGTTGATAATGTAGACCAATAATATTTGAAAATTATAGGCCAATAAACTCTCCAAAAAAGAACAAACAATAACAGTGCTGGGTGGGAAGTAAAGAGGAATACAGAGTTCTTTTAATTTTAGCTGTTAAAGACCTTAAAATAGATTAATCACAAAGCCTCAACTGTTAGCTTCTCTCACCATCAATTCATTAAAGAAAGAACAAATTAATGTTCCTTGTCTTGCGTGACCTCTGAAGGCTTAGTCCCAGCCTGCTTTTCTAGCCTGGATTCTAAGCCCCCTCAGCACTGCCACCCAGCTGTTCTTCCTGGATTTCCCAGGTAGTCATACCTTTGCCTAGAAATAACCAACCCCAACAATTGCTTCACCTACCTTATTTGACTGGGGATCTCTGACTCATCCCTCAGGATCAAGTTTCCTTATCTGAATTCTCATTGCACTGTATAAACTCCTCTATTAGGGCACTCATCACCTTGTTTCATAGCTACCCATGGTGGTCTTTGCACCTTTAACAGCATTATGAAGAAATCACCATGGTGAGTCCATTTTCCTTTCCCAGCACTTGGCAAGCATGATTAACATGCTCACGGGTAGGCCCCAGGAAATGTCTTCCAGTGAACCAATCAAAGGCCAGCATCCTGTTTGTGGGATGTCTGTATTCCTCAGAAATTTTCCAAAGGTTTTAGGTATTGTTTTCAATGGGGGTTATTCCCCCGAAACCCAAATTTAGTTGAGGAGCTGGGCAGAATACTATAATAGAATCCCTTTATTTTGCTGGCATGCAGGGACAAGTCTCTGAGCAGTGCCATAGACCTTCCCCATTGTGTGGAGAAATAGGACGCCTGTTATCACCCATCCGGTGGACATGCCCCCAGGGTGATGGAATCATTGCTGTTGTGAGGACTTTTTCATGGCTTTTTTGCTGTCATCCTTTATCCCATGCGTTTACTTCACTGTTGCTTTAATGCCAAAAATCTTAGGCCACTCAAGATTAGGAAAAAAAACCCATTTTTTTTGTTCCTGGACTTACGTGTCTCTTTCTGGTCTGTAGAACCTCATAGTAATTGGCCTCACTGTGAGGAAAAGCTGTACTAGCTTTAGAGCCCCACTTCATTCTGAGCTTCCAGCCCTAGTCAAGTCCCTATAATTAGACATGTTTTCCGTGTACTTGCAGACATGTGCACAATGAGGTGGCTGAAATAATACCTCTCAATTTCCCCAGCTGATAATCACAGTCTTTACAACTCGGTTATATACTGGGTGCATGGCATTTCTAGCTGTTAAGTTCGGATGCTGTTAGAGTTGTAGTCGGATTCAAAGTTCTTTATTTTCTCTCCGATGTCAAGTGCATCACCACATTCTCAACATTTAATTATCATTGCGTCCCAAAATATTCCTCATTTAGCAAAAATATTGAAATTACTCTTCCTTGTTGAAGCAAGCAGCTCTGATATGCAGGAAAGACCTGAGATGCCATGTTTCACAAAGAACCTGGAAAATGAACAGCATTCAAGAGCATCTGGGGGAAGAGAAGGGACCCCAAAGCCTGGGAAAAGGGGCCATATGACTTACCTACATTAGACTCGGCTGGAAAACAACTGTTTAGCAGCTGGCAAGTCCAGTGGTCAAAAATGACTGGACCAAAATAAAAATTTTTAAAAAAATTTAAAAAAAAATAAATGACTAGACCAGAAGAGGCTTCTAACTCTTGTCAGTTGACCAGATTGATGTTACAAGGGGATGTAATTTTACTTCTCCACTCCCCCATTGCCCTCCAAGAAGCTTCTTCTCCATGATTTCACTCTCTACTCCCCATTTAGACCAAGGTACCCAGTGATCGCATCTGATATGAAGGAAGGATGACTTATTAACAGTCATTAACACTTTAGTGAGAAAGAACTGAAAAAGGCATAAGCTACTCTTTTAAGTTAGCATTAAGAATGCTAATTTGATCGTTCATTCCAATATTATTCAGTCAGCATGTGTTAGGTGAGGTGCCTCAGCCTTGTGAACTTTACTAATGGCCAAGATGGAAGACAAGGAAACAAATAGCACCAGTGGTAAATGTTATGAAGCAAATGAACAGATTTTGGATGGCAGCTTTGATTCTTAGGAAGAAGAAAATAAAAATCAGACTTGAGAGAATTGCTGCCAGTCTGTGCTGGTCTGTCTGCTGTGGACCCTGTGCGTACCCAAACCTCAGCTGACAGGCCCGCTCCCTCACTGTTCCCACAAGAGAAGTGATGCTGTGTTTCAGATGGACAGTGTCAATCTGAAAATGTGACTTCCCAATCAACTGGACTAAAAACAAAAATAACTGAGCAGCAGTGTCTTGAATGCATTAATTGACCTGCGTGGGGCGTCTCTTCTCTCTACTTAGTAATGTTTATGAGGAGGTTTCTGCATGACCCAGTGGTGAAAGTTGCCCTAGCAGATTAAGGCAACTTCTTGTTCTTTCCAAAGATAATGATCTGGAAATCAGAACCATGCTTTTATTGATATCTCCAGTCCCTATATCCCCTCTGCATACACCTGTGAATAAGAAAAATATTTTAAAGACCTAAAATGGTTAGAGGGGAAACTCAAGGCTGAGTTGTGTCCCAGGTTGGATTATATAACCCCCAGAGAGCAGGTCAGCTATTTATTTCTGGTCCTTTTGTTCAGTACCATTCTCAGCAGCAGTAGCAAATCTCTCTCTGGGTTGGTGGTGCTAGACAGTTCTAGAGACAAGCAAATCCAACATTTTTCCTTTTTAGAAATTTGTCCATATAGTTTTTTTAACCTTAGTTAAGATCTTCTCCTGGAAAAATTTGAAAAGTAGATGGCATTTGTATTTGAGATTACACACTTTTGCTCTCTCTGGTTTAATATGCCCCCTTTCCCCATCCTTGTCTTTCTGTTGGGAAGGAAAGTTATTTATTATACTAGCTAGTTCACAGGGTGTTTTGGCCTGAATCCCCCTAAAGAAGACCCTCAGGGGCAGGGGTGCTGGGGAATGAAATTGGTCAAGTTGTTATCATGCATGTACAAACATATCACAACAGATCCCTATATCATATAATTATGACCAATGAAAAATTAATAAGACTCTTAGAAAAGGATTGAGTGTAGGTAGTTTACTTGGGTAGTTATGGAGGTGTCCCCCAAGAGCTCATGTCTGAAATAGTGCAAGAAAGTTTAGGGGTGAAATGATTGGGTTATGAGAGCCTTAACCTAATCAGTGTATTAATCCCACATAGGGATTAACTGAGTGGTGACCTAGGCAGGTAGGATGTGACTAGAGGAGGTAGGTCCCTCCTTTGGGGTATGTATTTTGTCCTTGTTGAGGAGAGTGCGCTCGTGCGCGCTCTCTCTCTCTCTCTCTCTCTCTCTCTCTCTCTCTCTCTCTCTCTCCCCCCCTTCTTCTTGGTGCAATGTCCTGAGCCTCTTTCTTCCACCATACTCTTCTTTCATGGTTCTCTACCTCACCTCAGGCCCAGAGGAATAGATGCAGCAGTCTGTGGATCTGTAAAACCATGAGCCCCCAACTAGACTCTTCCTCCTCTCATTACTCTCTTTTTGGTCATAGCAGGAGAAAATCTGACTAAAACAGTGGGTAGCTCCTGATCACAAAAGGGAATGAGAGGGAAATTGAGGCAGAGAAGGGGAATAACCTAGAGTGTGTGGTGTTTGAGAGGACTGCCAGTGTGGACTGCTGGGGCTTAATCTGGGAACCCTCTGAGGAGCCGGGTAGGATGTATCTTGGAATTATGCCAAGAGACTGGGAAATTGGGATATGTGTGTGTATGTGCATATGTGTGTGTGTTTGTATGTATATTATATATGCATACACACATGCTTATGTATTTTTCCCCTTGAGTTATGTCACCTTTGGCCAGAGGAAGTTCTTAGGGGACTAGAGAAATCCCTCAAACAGAAACAGTAAGAGAGGTGCTTTCAAAGTGAGTGCTGTCCCTCTGTCAAAATGCGAACTCAGAACTCAGAGGTGGCCTGAGGGAATGTGGTGGGGGTTGGCATCCAGAGCACCCACTGCTTCCTCATTCATTCAACTTTTGTTGAGCATGTACTGTGTATCAGAAATAGTCCATTTGGGGTTAGTATCCAGGTGAGTTAAAAGAGGCAAGGTGGGAACAGAATTGCAAATGGAGTGGGCTGGGGCAGCAGGTGGTCCACTGCCTAGGATGAGAAGGTACCTCACAGGGCCAGAGGATGGGTGCTCTGGGATGGGATGCTATGCATCAGCCCTGGGCAGGAGCCTCCTGTCATGTCCCACAAGGCCAGCTGGAATCCTCAAGGTTTCAGTCAATGTGATGCCACCTTCTCCCCTAACCTTGCCAGCTCAGAGTCGTTGCCCATTTCACTCTTGCTTCCCTTGATGACCCTCGCTCCACGTCATCCCTAGGTCCTGCTCGAGCTTCCTGCTCTTTTCACCCTCCTCCTCCTGCTCACAGCGTAAGACAGCATCTTGATACCACTGCTTGCTTCCCAGCTACATGGGTAATCCTGAGGAAGGCTAATTTAAGGAATACTCTAGTCTGAAGCTTTTATGACTTTAGCATTTGGGGTTCTCCGTATGTTGCCAGCAATGAGCGATATAATAAGTATGCAGAGTCTCAAAATATTCATCGATCATGTTTGATGTCAGATTCTAATCTTAAACTCAGTAGGTTCGTAAGTTAAAGATAGATTTGGCCTTCAGTATCCACAGAGTCAAACAACAGATCAAAGTGTTTGGGGCAGCTGGGTGTGGTGGTGCACACCTATAATCTCAGTGGCTCAGGAGGCTTAGGCAAGAGGATCGCAAGTTCAAAGCCAGCCTCAGCAATTTAGCAAGACATTCAACTACAAAGTGAGACCTTGTCTCCAAATAAAATACAAAAAAGCACTGGGGATATTGCTCAGTGGTTAAATGGAGTTCAATCCCTGGTACCAAAAAAAAAAAAAAAAAAATTAGGGGCAAAAATTGCATGTGTATTGCATCTATATAGATTTTTTTTGTCATTCTTCCCTAAACAATTCTGTTGTTTTATATGAGCATTTTATATGAGCATCCAGCATCTGCAGATTTGAGTGTCTGAGGGTGTTCCAGGGACCAGTCCCTTGCAGATACGGAGGGATGGCTGCACTGGTTTTTACTTTCCAAAGGGTTGTGCCCTAACCTAGGTCAGGCCCCCATCTGTCAGTCTCACATCTCTCTGGTCCAGAATTCCTGTGTTTTCTGGTTTACGGTATCTACCTTGCCCTAGTGGGCAGTGTAGCAGGGTCATGGGGCTGTCAGGAGGAAGAAGGACCTGTGCAGCGGCCACCGGGAGTGTGCTTGTTCTGACCATCTCCCTTGGGTCATCTGGATCCAGAAGGGAGCCAGAGAAAGATCCTCAGAGTGCCAACCTCTTTAGCAGCTGTGTGGACCAAACAAGCACTTCACCTCCAGGTGCCAGCTCTGTGCGCCAGAGCCAGAGAGCTTCTTCCAGGAGATGAGTAAGCCAGGTGGGGTGTGAACCGCCAGCCTTCCCCAGGCGCCTGTGCTCAGTGTAGAAGTTCAGTCTCCTTCCCTGTTTTGTTTCCTTTTCCCTCTCTGTTTTGCTTGGGTTTTGATAGCAAAGGTTAATGTTATAATTAAGGAAACCATCTTGCTAATTTTCTTTGGGGATTTTCTCTCTTTTTGGCAAGCATAGCTCTTATGATCTCAAGAGGAGCCCCATGTGAAGAACCTCTGAGGTGTCTTACTTCCCCTCACCTCCAGCAGGCGGTGGTGGTAGTTTTCTTAAACATTGCTTTCAAGGGCTACAGAATGATAAATAAGACAGCGTGTTTGTGGTTTACATAAGCGAGAAGGAAATGCACCTGCTTCTCTCTGCAGGAGAGGCAGAGGTACATAGGTGAGGACTATTTCCCAAGGCCTCGCTCCAAGCATTGCAGGGATGGCAGTTTTGGAGGATTTGCTGGAGAGGTGACAACAGGGGTAATTTCATCTGCTGAAATGTAGAGAGTGCTAGAAAATGGACCTGATGGAGATATCAGTCTCATTGTCTTCCACATCTTGTTTCTTGTGCAGACACATGTGTTAAGAAATGGGGATAGGGAGGAAGGAGGGTTCATGAAAGGGAGAAGAGGAGAAATAAACTTTGAAAATTCTAGTTGCCATGACAACATAATGAGCTCCAAAAGTGGCATCTCTGAACCAGTTTTGCATGGGAAGGCAGGGGAGCCCGGAAGGGAAAGAATTAAAATAATAAAAATAATGAAACAGCGAACCTGATGCAAAGGACGCATCCAAAGTGGCTGTTAGCATTTCTCGCCATTGTCTGGGGACCTAGGCTGTTCCAACTGCTTGATCCTGGCTGATGGTGGCAGAGACCAAGAGATTGCTGCCATGGGTTGGAATGCTTTTTGTAGCCTCCTGGGCTGTGGACAATGTGCAGCTAAAGGATTCTGACAAAAGAGACACAGTGCATTGTGTGTGAAGCTTCTTATGCTGGAGAACTCTCTGGAAGCCAGGCTATCTCCACGCTCCGCTTCTCCTCTCTCATTCCTCCCACCACCCTTTCTTACAGCCCAGCTTTGCTCCATTCAGTGAGGTTCACTCCAGTCCTCATGGCCAGGAGTGCTGTGTCTCTCTTCCCACAGCAGTTTAGGGTATAAAGCCCCCATTAAGGAGCTCTGGACAAGGGCCTCCAAGCAGTATGTAGCTGAAACAAAAGAGGAAGCATTTAGAAGCACAAAATGTGAAGACTGAGAAGGACTTGTAGGTAATGTTGTTTGTCTACCATACTTGAGCTGGAAATGTCCCCAAAGCAGATTAGAATTGTTTACTCAAAAAAAAAAAAAAAAAAGTGCATTTTAATGAACTTAGTCCTTGACTCCCTTGCTTGTTCAGTGTTTACTTTTCCCCATTAGAAGGGCCATGGATGTCCGTATCCTTCTATCATATATTAAGCATTAAGTTGCATTTTAAACCAATCCATCAGTTTGCACATGTCTTAGCACTGGTTGAGTTTGAGACTCCTGCCGCCACCTTGTGCCTGCTTAGTATTATACCCACTTGCCTGTGCCTTGTGTACTCTCTCCCCCCAGCCCAGCATCTGGCACAGGGTAGCTAGCACGTTGGTTGGATGAATGAATGAGTGTCATCCCAGTTTAAGTCTCAGGTCCTCATTATTATGTGGGCTCTCACTTGACCCCAGCAAATGACTCAGCAATAACCTGTGTCAACCTCAGTAGATGAGAGGTGGGTGAACTGAGATCCCCTAAGGAGGGCAGTGACTCTCTCTGAAATAAGCACATCATCTAGTTAGTTCTTTGTATCAACAAAGACTAATTTTACAGCAAAATCTATTAAATTTCCAGCCACTTTCAGATGTTAACCAGTTAGCTAGTATTTGTACCATGTGTCTTCTACCTTAGAGCCGTTTATTAAGGGAATTTCCTTTTTCCTGACTTCATGCTTCCATGTGGAAGAACTTCCTCCAGAACCTCCCCTGTCCCCACCCTGTGTTCACTCCTCCTCACTCATCATGGGTAAACTTAGAACTAGGTTCATTTGGCGCTCTATATCTGTGGCTTCTGAATCTGAGGCTTCCACCAACCTCAGATGAAAGTATATGAAATATACTGTAATAGCCATATTCCCCAACTGGATTTATTAGAAATAAAGCTGGTATTTTTATCCTGATTTATCTGACTCCTGTATATCCTGTATGTCTCAGTTGGCTCCATAATCAAGAGAATCAAAGGGCAATTATATACAGAGCACCACAGTACTGTTATGCTTGATTAGAAAGTCTTTTTTCCTTTAAACATGTAATTTTAAATAACACAATGCAATCTGAGGTATGATTTTTGTCACATCCAGGGAATCCAGAGATTCTAATGCATACTCCCTACATATTTATAACAGAGGTCACTTAGGAAAGAATAGAAATGGCAATTATCTTTAAAGCATACTTTGCTAGCATATGACCTGATCACCAAATATAGAAGCATTCCAAAGAAATATGAGACCTGATTCTTAGAGGGGTATCCATCCTCCCCAGGAAACTAACCTCCACGTTCTTTCCATTGGCTGTCCCTGAAGTAGGTGTTCTGTGACAGCAGATATCACTGCAGCTTTGCGAAATAGGTGGAATTTGAACTGGTTTTTTTGTTTTGTTTTGTTTTGGTTTTGGTACCAGGGATTGAATTCAGGGGTACTTGATCACCGAACCATATCTCCAGCCCTGTTTTTGTGTTTTATTTAGAGACAGGGTCTCACTGAGTTGCTTAGTACCTCACCATTGCTGAGGCTGGCTTTGAACTTGGGATTCTCCTGTTTCACCCCCTCAAGTGCTGGGATTACAGGCGTACGCCACCATGTCCGGCTAAACTGGTTTTTGAAAGGTGACTAGGACTTAGTTAAGCCAAGGGATGGTGTGGTGTGGGGTAGATTTGGGAGAGAGATATTCTAGGTGGGAGGACCAGGACCAGCCTTGAGGCAGGCCCTAATTCATTCATGGGACATTGTGGTGGAGAGTGGTGGGAACAAGGGTAGTTAGGTTGGGTCTGGCTTGTTTGAGACCTCATGACATAGAGGCTGAGTCTCTATCCTGCAGACAGCTACTGTGGGTGTTGGACCAAGAAGGGTGAATGAACAGATCCATGGGACATGGCATTTTAGGCACATGAGTTTGCAGGCGTGTTCAGTGAACAAGGACACCTGCCTGTCTAGATCTGCTGCTGCCTCCCTGGCTCTGGTCTTCTGGGAGCTCTGAGCTGAGGACCCTGGTGTGCCCTTCTGCCAGCCCCTTTGAGCTGGGCCACATGACTGGCAGAGATTAGATGTGGCTGCTTCCAAGAGAGGATGGTGAAAGCAGTTATTTTACCTAGGCCATGGATCTGAAACTGGGTATCAAGATGCACATCATTTCAAAACAGAGCACTCTCCAATTTATTTATTTTTAGGTAAATAAAAAACCTGAAACAATATGTTACCATTCATCTGTAAATGCATCACTCTGGGAGCTGCAGCAAAGGGCTGCATGTAATAGCAATGATGGTGGGCTCTGGTTTTGAGGTGTTAACTGTGAGGACTTTTTCTGTTGTGTTGATGCATCTCTGACATGTATGTAAGATGCACATACTGAATAGGTATTAAGAATTCCAAAGACAAGGGGAAATACAGACATGAAGAGGCAACTCTGATTAGAAGGCTTTGGAAAGTTCCCTTGCCGAAAGAGCCAGAGGTAGTCTAGCATGGTGGTTTTGGACCAGAGGGCTCAAGCTTGAATTCTGATTCTTCCTTTAACTAGCTATGTGACCATGAGCAAAATGTCCACCATTTTGAGCTCCACTTTCTCAATATATGAAATGGAAATCCTCAGATTTCAGAGGATTTTTGTTGAGTAAGTTAGAGGATGAATACAATGAGTTTAGTATGGTGCCTGGCACATAATCTATGTTCA
This sequence comes from Geosciurus inauris, assembly GCA_004024805.1. Lineage (NCBI taxonomy): Eukaryota > Metazoa > Chordata > Mammalia > Rodentia > Sciuridae > Geosciurus > Geosciurus inauris. Next base: position 27,177 of record PVHX01011441.1, on the reverse strand, counting down.
CTAACATAACTTTCATCATTAAGGGCCTCCGAAACCAGCTCCCTGTGAAACATCAATTTTTTACTCTCTTGGAGTTAATGCTTTGCAAGAGCTTCTAAATAACCGCAGATGATATATATGGTAAACATTACAGTTTTTCCCTTATACTTTTTAACACCTTTACACAACTCATTCATTGGTACTCAAAAATGACAGAATACCAGGAAAGGTGCCCAGGCAGGACAGACTCTAGGGAGTAGAGCTGCAAAAGATGAAGTAATCTGGAAAAAATAAGAGGAAAGTTAAGAAGATATATTGACTAGCCACAATATTCTAGTGAGAACATTTTTTGTATATTTTCTATGTGATTTTCATAACAACTCAGTAAGATAGGCTGTGTTGCCCCCAAACTTCAGATGGGGCAAATGACTTACAGGAGCTTAGGAGCTTGCCCAAGTATATCCAGTTTGGAAGTGAAGGGCCAGCATTTGAACTTGGGCTCCTCCTAATTCAAAGCCTGAATGCTTTGTCCTTTACTCTGCTGCCCTCTGGGAGTGCACAAAGCAGCCATGCCTGTTGAAGGGAGGCAACCTCTGGGAACACAGGTCCTGGGCAGCCAGGTGGAGGATAGCAATGTAGTGGCAGGGAGCCCAGTGTAAACACATGAAAGAAGTAAGCTTGCTGAGCTGGGAAACAGGAGGTATGCTCTTCAGACTTTTACTCCAGTGCCCTCAGAGCTGGCTTGGTGTGAGGCACAGAGAGACTGAGCCCCTGACCACACTCACCAGGCACACTGCCCATCAGGACAGTGCTATAGGGGCTGGGGTTCTGGGAGTGCCTTTCCATATCCTTCCCTGCCAGTGGCTGGGCAGTGGCGTGGGAAGCTTAGAGCAGGCAAGCCACCTGTTAGTTGCCATAGATATGTGTGGAATTGATAGATCCATGCCCAGGAGGGAAACGGCGCAAGGCTTTTGTTCAAGTTAGATCCTCCCAGTCTCAGGAGCTAGAGAGCAGCAGTTAGAACACAGGCAGGAAGGACCAGTGTGTAGACAGGAGACAGTTGGGAAAGACACTCAGAATGGGCTTGGGCCCAGAGAGGTGGTGCATACGCGTGATTCTAGCAACTCAGCAGGCCGAGACAGGAGGATCATAAGTTCAAGGGCAGCCATAGCAACTTAGTAAGACCCTGTCTCAAAATTAATAAGGGAAGGGCTAGGGACATAGCTTAGTGGTAAAGTGTCCCTGTGTTAGATCCCCAGTACCCCCACACCCCAAAAAAGTGCCTTGGGAGATGGCCCTGGAGGTATCCCTGACAGAGAATGGGCTTTGAATGTGCTTCCTATGACCTTGTGACCAAGGAGCTGGGTTTGATGTGCTGTGATGCGTGATCCAGCAACCATCGGGGAAGTGTGACGGGTGAGAGCACAAGCCAAGGATGTGACAACCACATGGGCCTGGGTGAGTGAAAACCGCCACAGTGAGGAACGTGTAGGCTGCTAAGGAGCGGGCCCAGGAGGCAGGAACTGCGTGTTCCGCCAGCGCGTTCTCTAACTCACGCGCAGCCCAGCCCAGCAGCCCCACTTCTCACGCCCGCTCTCTGCCTCCCGAGATGAAGAGCCAGAAGGGAAAACCTCCTGAGAGTGGGCTTTACGCTTCGCCAGACAGAGGACCAGGCACAGCACACTCATCACACCCCATGCTGTCCTTGCTGGTCCCCAGGGAGTGCATGCTGCCCAGTCAGTGGTCCCTCAGTCAGGAAGCTCTTTCACCTTCTGTGAAACCTTCCCCCTGGCCTCAGCTGTCTCTGGTCCACTTCTCACATGGCTGACCACTCCCTCTAGGTGTTAGAGCACATCAGGCGGCGCTGCTGTCTGGGTCCATTCAGGCTGGTGTAGCAGAATGCCACAGACCAGGTGCCTTCTGAGTAACAAGCTATTTCTCACAGCTCTGGAGGCTGGAAGTCTGAGATGAAACAATGGCACAACTGGTGTCTGGTTTGTGGATGACTGCCTTTCTGCTCTCCTGAGATGACAGAAGCGGGGAATGAGCTCTTTGGGGTGTTTTCATGTGGGCACTAATTCCATTCATGAGCACCCCACCCTCATCACCGAATCACCTGCCTGCATCCCCACCTCTGATACCATTTGTCTTGAGGGTTAGAATTTCAATGTACAAGTTTTAGAGGAACACAAACATTCACCACAGGTATCACTCAGAGACTCATGCTGACAGACTGCTCTCCTGTGATGCCACCATCCCACCACCCCTTCCACTGTCATGGTGGAAGAGAGGGGCCAGAGAGGGGCACACTGGTGGTTAGGTGCTTGGTGGAAGATGTGCCATGGGGCAATTCTACCCACATTTCATTAGTTGGAACTAGTGGCATGGCCATGCCTGGCATCATGGAAACAGCAGCTGAGAGAACCGGGTATGTTCTCTTTCTCTAGGTTCTGGGAGAACATTGGTTCTCTTCAGGGAGTCATTCTGAGCATTTTGTCCTGCTCTTCATGCGAGGTCTCATTTACCACACAGCTAGAAGCCTTCTGTGTCCTTAAGATCCTCAGATTCATGTCCCCAAGCTTTACCTCATGGGGGCTGCACAGCCATGTATTCAACTGTGTGAAGCATCTGAATGAATTACTTCAAGCTCACTTACCACCAACTAAATCTATTTCCTAGACCAAGCCCCCTCCTTCTCCTTTTACTGACTCACCCCTATTCCATCCATCTTGGCGTAGGGGTCTTTGGAATTCCTGGCTCTTCCTTATGTGGTCTGCACATGCCTTTTTATTCTGTGGAAAGTCTGCCGATTTTCCCATCCTCCAGTTTATTTTTGGTGCCCCTGATTGTGTCACACCCAGGTTCTTCCCGTAGCCTACCAAATGGCGTCCTCTCCTCATCTGTAGTTTTTGGCACAAACATAGCTAATTTCTTAAAATAGATCTAATCACGTTACTCCCTTATGTAAAAACCTTTGAGGATTTCCTGCAACCCACAGAAGAAAGTAAATCACGTCAAGTCCTTGGGATGATGGGGCTGTATTTGAATGGAGCCAGATAAGAATTTGAGTCCTCATCTGCCACCTACTAGCTCTAAGTTAATTAACTCCATTGACTCTTGGTTTTCCAATCTATGCAAAGGAGGTCATACCCACCTCCCAGGTTGCTTTATGTTTTGTTCATGTTGTGTATCTGCCATCTGGTAGGCTGGGCTCTGAAGGTCCTCCTTGCTCTGGAACCTGGGCTGATAGGGCAGCTGCCCTCTGACCTCCTCACCTTCTGCACTCCAGCTATACTTTCTTTCACCATGGTGGGGATGTCGGGACCTGTGGGGAATTCTGCGGGGATGTCGGGACTTGGCAATGAAGTATTTGACCATATACATGTTTGCCAGAGCTGGTCATGTGGCTTCATCCACAAAGAAGACAGCCCAAAATATGTGAGCAGCATTAATGACTGTTAGCATCCTGTGACCCTATGGCAAGGACCTCGGGTCCTTACCCTTGGGACAGACTCCTCACCCAATCAGGCTCTGACCCTTGGACTCATGTGACTATAGTTGAGTCAACCTCCTCAGGTTTTTCTTAGCCTCCTTCAAAAGAGGATAGAACATATAATAGTTTTAAGGACTTCATGACAAGTGTGATCCTCCATCTGGACAATGCAGACTGTCTCTTAGTTCAAAGGTAAGGAAGACAAAGGATCAAGGAGAATAAGATGTACCCACCTTGCTACTTTGGCATTTCAGCCTCACCAAATGTACCCCTGAGCTCTCATTATTGCTTCCAGCAAATCCCTGGGGCTGTATATTTTCAGGGGCTCATGTTTCCATTCTCTACTTACCCTTCAAGATGCAATGTCCTCTTTCCTGGATACCTTCTCTCTGTTCTCTAATTCATCTATGTTCCATTTATAGCCTATGCTATGTTTTTACTGGTTTACTGGTCTGTCTGTCTCCCTGAAAGACTAGATTTACTTAGGTATAGCAGTTGCATCTTTTGCGCCTTGTATTTTTCAATCTAGCAAGCGACACTTTATCTAGTGGCTCTGGATAAAATTCTGTCTGAATGATTAGACAAAACCAGTTTCCACAGCCACTCAAAAAAGCAGCTGCAGATTTCATACCTAGGGCTTATGATTTTTTTTTTTTTCCCTTAGGGTCTCACCATATTGTCCCGGCTGGCCTTAAACTGCTGGGCTTAAGTGGTCCTCCTACTTTAGCCTCCAGAGTAGCTAGGACTATAGGCTTGGACCACTGCACTCAGCTGGCGTTTCTGATTTTTGTTCCAATCACTTCAGCTCATAGTATTTCAGTCTCTTACAGGATTGTGTTCCATTTCCTTATTCTTAAACTTATAAGACTGTTCCTTAGCAGATTTTCCTCCTCTGGTCTTTGTTAGGGTTGCTGACTTTCTTCCTTTGTTCTTAATGCTCATACCACAATCCCATTCAAGATGGATGGTCTTCTTAAAAGGTTTTTTAAAATCTGGGTTTTTAAAACCCTTTTTAGTGTCATACTACAGAAAATAAATAGGTTAATTCTAGTTTGCAGTTTGACTGATTTTATATTAAAGGAGTCTAAATGGGTTTGGGAACTTGATGTCTGAAATGACTGGGTTACTCTTGAGATACTGCCTATGGAAATGTTTTGCAAACCATAAAGAGGAATGTGAGTACTCTAAATAAGAGCAGCACTGTGTGTGTTGCAGAGTAGGTGCTGAATGAGAAGCTTGAAAAGAAAATGTCTTTGCGTTTAACTTTCATGTGACTTTTTGTATCTGTTATTTCCTGTTGTCCTCACAAAAAGCTGTTTTTAAGCCACACATTGTATCTCTCAAGCTAGTGCTATAGTATGAATGCCCGGCACAGGTCTAGAGGGGAACCGTGGATAACTACCTAGTGTGGTCTGTCCCCTACCAACAACAGGTTCATTGTGCTTGGAGGTCAGTCACTTTATTTGAGCCCTTCTGTGGTACCTCCTCTTTATTCTAGAAAGGTCCCAGGTCTTTTATTATACTTCTTTTTTATTTCTTTCATTACTAGAGATTGAACCCGAGGCCTTGCATGTATAAGGCAAACACATCGCCACTGAGCTACACTCCTTACTCTCTGCATTTTTTATTTTGAGGGAGGATCTTGCTAAGTTGCCCAGCCTGGCCTCAAACTTGGCAATCCTCCTGCTTCAGTTTTCTGAGTAGCTGGGGTTAAAGGCATGGGTCGCTGTACCTGGCTGTCTTATAATATTCAAATTGCCATGTTCTCAGTCCTAGTCTTAGTCAATTAAGTTTTCTCCTATAACCCAGGTACCTTGTAAGTTTGGGAAAAATGTGAATAGACCTACTTTGAAGGGAACCTCCCAAACTTTGTCTAGGGGACTTCTGGGAACAATTCACCTACATCTCATGGTTCCTTTATCCCTGTTTTCTCAAAGCTTACTCATTTGTACCCCAGTTGTTTTGTATCTTATATAACATGAGCTTTTCCTTCATGTTCTTCACGCCCACACCCCCTTTCTGCATCCTAACTCTCTTAAGTTTCACTTTCTGGGAGCAGTCGAATGTGACTAGCATTGGGCTTCATTTGAGTTAGACCCGTGGAGCCTGGTGTTAGGAATCGCAAAGCCTTCTAGTCCGGGGAGGAGGTGTGCTCAGCAGCCAGGCCAAGGTGGGATGCTTGCAGAACTCTCATATGGAGAATTGCCCTGCTTGGAAAGATTTGGGAATCAGGCTCTGAGTGATGGGCAAAGAGATTCCTAATAAGATGCTGTATCAGACTTCTGGATTTGTCTCTAGCTTGCCTCAAAGATAGCTGGAGGTCCTTGGTGACTTGTGATGCTAATTTTTATGGCTATACCTATTTATTTTATTGTTACTCTGCCAAGAGAAATGTGATTGATATGTTGGGAACTTGAGGTAGAGGGGGATGTTCATCAAACTCCCCCTATCTCACATATTTCAAGAAAGGCTTATGTTGACAGGAGTACTGTGCTGTCGAACCTCCAGGGTTCGCCAGGTGGAACTGAGACCCTGGAGTGGGTGGGGCAGTAAGAGCCTGGGCAGGGTAAGAACAGGTGGCACATTCCCGCTAACCTTCTCAATCTTCTGGGATTTTTCCCAGTCTCTGATTGTTGGTGCTCTGGGTCACTCTGGGCAAGATTCATATCCCCTTTAAAAAGTCTGGTTTGTATTTATGTTTTAAGTCTGTTTGTATTTATGGATTTAAATGGACTGGGGATGCTTGTCACCAGGCTCCTTCTGCCTTGTCGAGCCCACCCTTCAGCTGGCTTGAACTTTGTAAGAAGGTGTTTATGGGTCTACTTAGGGGAGTGTGAGGCTGCTGAGTCTCATGAAGCATGTGTCGTCAGGTGGAGAGGGGAAATAAGTTTGGGTTCTGGCTATTTCTAGGACTTTTGAAAGAAGGAACATTGGTACAACTCTAAGAGAATGCAGCTAACAGGCATGATTTCATGGGAAGGAAGAAAAATTATGTTCCATTTGTGTTTTTAGGGTCCTTATGTTAAACTGTGATAGTCTATGGTTTATTAGAGATTCCAGAGCACCTTAATATGTTTTATCTGTACTATAACTTTAAGAGAAATTATTTTCCCCATTTTGTAAAAAAAAGAAACTGAGATTTCCTGATGGCTTATATGGAATCCCCTAGTTGGGAGATGCCTAGGTTGAGGCTTGAAACCAGATCTTTTCCTGGTCTGTTGCTTTTTCTCTTATTCAATGTAGCTAAATTCTCTCAACCATGAGGCACTGTGTTTTTATGACCGTGGTTCATTGACTTATAAAACAACCTTTGGTCTGAAAGATTTCATGTATACCAGAGAAAAATCAAATTTTATATATGGTTTGTACCATATATGCACTACTAGCAAAAATGAAATGAATATCCAGAGATTCACTGAAGCCCAAAGGGACAGAGTCATGATACCAGTGGATCTAGTGGTCACTCTCCAACCACCTCTGTCCTCCTTCCCCTCCAGGGCCTTGTTTTTTATCCCTTTGCTTTTCATTTAGTTTCACCACCTATGCATGGTTCCCCACACAATTTATTATTGTTTGAATGTTATATGATTCATAACATGTTTATTTTTATACACGTTGGTTCATTCACTTTTATTGCTGTGTCGAATTCCAAATATCACAAGTTATTGATTCATTCTCCCCTTTTAGTTTTTGACTAAAGCAACTGATGATTCTCTGAAGATCTGGAAGTGGCTTTCTGGGGTCATGGGGCATATGCAGGTTTAACTCTACAAGATAATGCCCAATTGCTCCCTCCTTGCTTCTTTAAGATATAATTGACCAAAATGTATATATTTACAGTATGCAAAGTGAAAGTGATATCTTGGTATATGCACACATTGCAACATGATTGAATCAAGCTAATTAACATTTCTGTCACCTGACATACTTATCATTTATTCATGTGTGGTAAGAGAGTGTTTAATATCTACTTGCACCATGCTGTACAAGAGATCTTCAGAACGTCATGTTTAACTGAAACTCTGTTCCCTTTACCAACGTCTCTCCCTTATCCTCTCACTCCAGCCTGTGCCAGTCAATCACTGTTTTACTCTCTGCTTCCAGGAGGTCAGCTCCTTTAGCTTCCACATGCAAGTGAGATTGTGTATTATTTCCTTCACGTCCTCAAGTTTCATCCATGTTGTCACAAATGACAGAATTTCCCTTTTTGTAAGGCTGAATGGTATTCTTTTGTCTATATGCCACATTTTCTTATCTGCTCTTCCTTGGTGGACACTTGGGTGACAGTACGTCTTAGCTCTTGTGAATAATGCCCCCATGAATATGGGAGTGAAGAAATCTCTTTGATAAACTAATTGCATTTCCTTTGGACATATATTTAGGGATAGGATTGCTAGATCATCTGGTAGTTCTATTTTAATTTTTGAGGAACCTCAATACTATTTCCATAATGCCTATGCTGATTGATATTTCCATCAACGGCATGCCAAGGTTATCTTTTTCCCCACATCCTCACCAATACTTGTTTTTTTTTTTTCTTTTGGATAATAGCTATTCCAATAGGTGTGATATGATTACATTATAATTTTTTTTTTTTTTTTGGTACTGATTGAACTCAGAGGCACTCAACCACTGAGCCATATCCCCAGCCCTATTTTGTGTTTTATGTAGAGACAAGGTCTCACTGAGTTGCTTAGCACCTCGCCATTGCTAAGGCTGGCTTTGAACTCGCGATTCTCCTGTCTCAGCCTCCCAAAGTGCTGGGATTATAGGCTTGAGCCACCACGCCCAGCTTAAATCATGATTTTTAATTTGCATTTCCCTGATGATTAGTAACATTGAGAATTCTTTTGTACAACTGTGGGTCATTTGTACAACTTCCTTTGAAAAATGTCATTTTGGGTTTTATCCAGTGTTTTGTCAGGCTTTTTTTTTTCTTATGTATTTTGGATGTTAACCCTTTATCAGACATATAGTTTGCAAATATTTTCTCCTATTCTGTAGGTCATCTCTTCCCCCTGGATTTACTGTCCAGAAGCTTTTTAGTTTGATGCAACGTCATTTTTGTATTTTTGCTGGTGTTTTTGGGGTCATAGCCAGAATATGCATTTGTCTAGACCGATCCATCTCCTGTTTTCTTCAAGTAATTTTACAGTTTCAAGTCTTAGATTTATGTCTTTAATTCATTTTGGTTGATTTTTGGCATGTAGTCAGATGAAGCTCCAATTTCATTGTTCTGCCTGTGAGTATCCAGTTTTCCCAGCACTATTTAATGAAGACACTGTCCTTTCTCCATTGTGTTTTGTTAGCACCTTTGTTAAGGATCAGTTAGCTGTAAGTGTGTAGATTTACTTCTGGGCTCCATGTTCTCATCCATTGGTCTGTCTGTATGTTTTTGCTAGTACTGTGCTGGTTTTTTTTTTGTTGTTGTTGTTGTTGTTGTTTTGTTTTTGGAGATAAGGTCTCACTATGTTGCCCTGGCTGGCTTACAATTCCTGGTCTCAAGTGATGCTCTTACCTCAGCCTCCTGAGTACCTGGATTACAAGCACGTGCATTATGCCCTGATACCATGCTGATTTGATAATTATAAGTTTGTAACTTTGAAATCAGGTAATGTGATGCTTTACTCTTTTGTTACAGATTTCTTTGACTATTGGGGTTCTTTTGTGGCTAGGATTGTTTTATTTTTGTAAGAAATGTTAAGAGAATTTTTATAGGGATTGTATCTGATCTTTAGATTACTTTGAGTAGTCCATACCCAAATGAGTAGTCCATTTTAATAATCCATTTTAATGGATTACCTCTTATAATCTGTGAACATAGGATAATCTCTTTCCATTTATTTGTCTTTCCTTCAAATTCTTTCATCAGTGTTTTATAGTGTTCGATGTATAGATCTTTCACTTCTTTGCTTAAATTTATTCCTAAGTATTTAGGGATGCCATTATAAATGGAGTTGTTTATTTGATTTCTTTTTCAGATAGTTTGTTAATAGTGTGTAGAAATGCTATTGATTTTTGTAGTTGACTTTGTATATTGCAACTTCCTTTGTGATTTCTAACAGGTTTCTTGTCATTGTTGTTGAACTTGAGTTTTCTGTGTATAAGATCATGTCATCTGCAAATGAAGATGGTTTCATTCTTTCCAGTTTGGATGCCTCTTGTTTCTTTCTCGTGCCTGCTCACTGTGGTGAGCACTTTTTCCAGCACTATATTGAATGGAAGTGGTGAGAGTGGGGATCTTCGTCTCATTCCTGATCTTTAAGGAAAAGTTTTTGGCCTTTTGCCATTGAGTATGACGTTAGCGATGGGGCTTAGCATACATGGGTTTTTTTTTTTTATGTTGAAGTACATTCCTTTTACACCTACTTTTTTTGAGAGTTTTCAATCATAAAATATTGAATTTTGTCAAATGCTACTTCTGCATCTATTGAAATATGATTTTTACCCTTAATTCTGTTAATGTGATATATCATGTCTACTAATTTGTGAATGTCAAACCATCCTTGCCTCTCAGGACTAAAGTCCCACTTGATCATGGTGGGGGATCCTTTTAATATACTGTTGAATTCAGTATGCTAGGATCATAGAGTATTTTCACCACTCTAAAAATCCTCTGGGCTCTGCCTATTATTCCTGCAAACACTGGTGATGATATTTTACTGGCCTCGTGGTTTTTCTTTTCTAGAATATCAGATCGCTGAAACCAGCTGTCTTTCATTTTTTTGTTTCTATAACAGAACTCCTGGGAGTAGGTAATTTACAAAGGGAAGGAACTGGAAGCCCTAAATCAGGTGGTTAGCTCTGGCAGAAGCCTCATGCTATGTCTTAACAGCAAAAAGCAGAAGAACAAATGGGCATGTTCCCAGTTGGGCAGGGGTACTTTATAATAAATCCATTCTTGCAACAACTAATCTACCTCTCACTACCACAGGAATTAACCCAGTCCTGCAAGAAAGGCACTCATTCCGCTTAGTGACCTAATCACCTCTTAAATGCCCCTCCCATTACTGCCACAGTGGCAGTCCGATTTTAACACAAGTTTCAGAGGGATGCACTATATTCAAACTACCTTTTCAGATTGCCTTCTTTCACTTAGTAATATGCACTTAATACTCCTCTATGTCTTTTCATGGCTTAATAGCTCATTTCTTTTTAGTGCTGAATAATGGCTCATTTCTTTTTAGTGCCATGGTCTGGATGTACGACAGTTTTTTAATCCATTCATCTACTGAAGGACATATTAGTTGCTTCCAAGGTTTAGCAACTATGAATTAAGCTGTAGTAAACATCCATGTGCAGTTTTTGTGTGGACATAAGTCTATATCTGCCAAGCTACATTTCAAAGTGGCTGTACCATTTCATAGTCCCACCAGCAATGAGTGAGAGATCTTGTCACTCCACATCCTCACCAGTATTTGATATGGTCAGTGTTGCAGATTTTGGCCATTCTCATAGGTGTGCAGGGATATCTCACTGCTTTAATTTGCCTTTTCTCATGACATACAATGTGGAGCTTATTTTCATATGCCTATTTGCCATCTGTGTATCTTTGGTGAGGTGTCTATTAAAATTACTTTTTAATTTGGTTGTTCATTTTCTTGATGAGTTTTAAAAGTTGTTTGTATATTTTAGATAAAAGTCCTTCATCAGTGTTTCCTAGTATGTGGCTTGTCTTCTTATTCTTTTGATATTATCTTTTACAGAGTATAGCCTTTTACTTTTCATGAAGTCCAGTTTATTTTTTTATGAGTCATGCTTTTGGTGTTTATCAAAAAAGTTATCACTATACCCAAGGCCACCTGGATTTACTCTTATGTTATCATCTGAAGGTTTTATAGTTTTGCCTTTCACATTGAAGTCTATGTTTTATCACATTTGTGCTGCTATACCACAGACTGGACAGTTTATGAACAGTATAACTTTATTTCTGTTATGGAGGATGGGAAGTTCAAGGTCAAGGTGCCAACAGATTATTGTGCAGGGAGAGCTCTCTTCTTCTAAGAGGGTATCTTTCTTCTACATCCTCACATAGCAGAAGAGCAAAAAGCCCAAGAGAGATAAATGTTGTGTCCTAGTGCAGCAGAAGAGATGGAAGGACAAAAGCAGCCTAGCTAGTTCCCTCTAAACCTTTTGTAACATTTCTAAGCCTATTCATGAGGGTGGAGCCCTAATGACCTAATCACTTCCTAATGGCCCAGTGGCCCCACCTCTTGATATTGTTGTTCTCCTTTGTCAGAGATCTGCTGCCTGTATGCATGTGGGTCGGGTCTGTTTCTGGGCTCTCTCTTCCGCTCCACTGATCTATTTGTTGTTTACCAACACTAAGTTGTTTTGATCCATACAGATTTACCTAAGTCTTGAAGTTAGTCCTTTGTTCTCCTTCAACATTATGTTGGTTATTTGGGGTCTTTTGCTTTCTCATGTAAATTTTATAATCAGTTTGTCAATGTTCACAAAACTACTTCCAGGGATTGCAGTTGGGATTGTGTCAACCTGTGGATCAAGGTGGAAAGAACTGAGATATTGACAATATTGAGTCTTCCTATCCACAAACATGGATAGGAAATTTTTCTATTTATTTAGTTAATCTCTCCATTTATTTAGACTTTTAATTATAGGGTTTTCATCATGAGGTTTCCTCACAGAGATTTTTATCCAAGTGTTAAATTTTCTCAGATGCTGATGGAAGTGCTGTTGTTTTTAATTTCAAATTTTATTTGCTAATTGTTGGTATATAGGGAGGTAATTGACATTTGTGAAGTAAACTTGTGTCCTGCAACCTCTGTATAACTAGTTATTAATTCTAAAAGGTTTTTAGTCAATTATTTTGGATTTTCTTTGCGCTCTCTCTCTCTCTCTCTCTCACACACACACACACACACATATATTTCTATATGTGTGTACATATACACACAAAGAGCGACTATATATAATAAGTGTATATATTTTGTCTCTTGGATTCTTTTAAAGAGTTTGTCTTTGGTGTAATGTAGTTTTATTCAAATGATATTTTAATTGTGGTTTTACATGTACTGAGCTTACTATATTTATCTGAATATTTCATCAGTTCTGGAAAATTCAGGTGTTATTTTTTCAAATATTTCCTCTTAATTTATCACTTCTTTATTATGAAGTTATAACTTATTTAAGATCTTCATCATATATAACATTCCTTTTATTTTTCCTTTCTGTTTATTCTTCACTGCATTTAAAATGTGTGTATGTGTGTGTGTATATATATATTTATAACATTTACACATCATCCTTGCTCTGTTATATTGCCTTAGCTCCTTTACCAAAATACATGGGTGTTTGTATATGTTCATATATATATCCCTATTTGCTGACATTTTCTTCAGTGCTGTCTTCACAGCTCTATAACTTAACTTTGATATTTGAATTAAAGAAAAATACAAATTATCAAAATCAGGGGTGGAAGGGGGTAATCACTACATATCAACAGGAAATATAATGGTATATCATGAATAATTTTGTGCCAAAATTCAATGGCATATATAAAATGGCAAGTTCCTTGAAAACCCAAGTTGCCAAAACTAACATGAGAAATTTAAAATCTAAATAAACTCAGATTCATAAAATTCCTAATCTAAAACTTTTCCACAAAGAAAACTACAAGCCACATTGCTTTACCCACCGATTAGGGCAAACATTAAGGAAGAAATAACACTGACCTGTCACAAAGTCTGGAGGTGTGGAGGCAGGTGGAACACCCCAACTCATTTGATGTCAGCATGACCTTGCTAGTTAACCTGACAAGTGTGTCTTAAGAAAACTGCAAAATGATATCCACCATGCACATAGATTCAAACTTTCATAACAAAATATTACAATCAAATCTGGCAGAATATAGGACAATACATCAAGAGCAAGTGATGTTTAATGCATGAATGCAAAAAAAAGTTAGGGTGTAGCATTTGAAAACAAGTCAACATAATATGCCACATCAGCAAAATATGAGGGAAAAAGCTTATAACATCTCAACAATGCTCCAAAAGAATTTAACACAATTCACTGTTCCTGTATAGTAAAAACTCACAGTATATCAATAATAGATATACTTTCTCTGTCTGACAAAAGGACATCTATTAAAAAATCCATAGCTAGCATCAAGCTTAATGTTGAAATATTGTGAAATATTCCTTTGCCCCTGTAATCTGCAAATGGCAAGAACTTTTGTTTTGCCACTTCTTTTGAACACTTTTATGTAAATCTGAGCCATTTTAATAAGGCAAGGAAAAGGAATAAAAGGCACATAAATTGGAAAGGAAGAAATAAAACCGTTTTTTTTTTTTCAGATGATGTGATTGTGTATTTTGTAAAACCTACAGTAGACTGAAAATTATTAGAGCTGGTAAGTGAATTTAGCAAGGCCACAGGATATATAAAACAAAAAAACATTATTTTATATATACTTGCAGTGATCAAATCAATTTCAATTTAAATGAACTAAAAGTGAATTTTCAAAATTCAGAAATCATAATCAAATTCTCTAGGAATAAATCTGACAAAGATATCAAGACCTCTAAACAGAAAACCATAGAATATTGCTGAAATAAAAAAGAAAGTTCTAAAAGATGGAGAGAGATGCCAATCCTGATGAACTGAAAACATCACATTGTGAAGACATCCATTACCCCTAAATTGATAGGCAGATTCAGTATAATCCTTATCAAAATTCTCACAAGCTAATCTGAAGAAATAGATGAAATGATTCAAAAAATTGATATGAAAATGCAAAGGCTTTAGAGAAGCCAGAATAATCTTGAAAAAGAATAAAGTTGTAGGATTCACACAACTTCATTTTAAGATTTATCATAATGCTACTGTAATGAAGATAATATGGTATCAGTGTAAAGATAGAGTAATAGATCTGTAGACTAGAACAGAGAGCCCCTCAGATATGTGAGTGGTTGGTTTTTTGACAAGTGTACACCCAATGAGGAAAGAAAAATCTTTTTAATAATTTTTGCTAAACCTACTGTTTATTCATATGGGGGAAAAGGGAACTTGAGAAACCTCATTCTCTCTTTCTCTGTCTCTTGATCAAAATTAATTTAAGAATATCTTTGAAGACTAGAAAAATATTTCTTGGACAGAATACAAAATGCACATATAATGAAACCAAAACAACAGATAAATTGGACTTTGTCAAAATAAAAAATTTCAGTTCATCAAACAATATCCCTTAAGAAAACAAATACAAATAAGACACAGACGAGGAGAAAATATTTATCTAATGTATATCTGGTTTTTTTTACCTTGGAGATTTCTTTCACTTTTCTCTAAGCTTGGGAATGCGTTAATTAGTGTGCTTGTTCTAATTTATCAGCACCTGGGTATTTTGTGTGAAGTGGATTTTGGAACACCAGCAAATAACTCTACCAGAGGTAGAAGTCAGTTCTTTGACTTTTCAGATTCTCTGTAAAAATACAGCCATTTTCAAAGCAGTAATGGGTGAAAATATACAGTAACCACTTCACAATTAAACAGAATTACATAGCCCAATCCTATCTAGTTATTCCATCAGAAGTAAGCCTATACTTATTAGCCTCTCTTAAAGGAGACGCTACTATAAAGGAGTAAGTCACTTACTGGAAAGTAGTAGGTAAATCTCAGACATAAATAAAGGAATAGGTAAACCTCTGGAAAAAATGTTGGCATAACATATTTCTTTAGGGGTCAATTTTCCTATAATTAGAGTTCTGGATGTGCACATGTGTAAATACCCATTACATGGACATTTACATAACTTCAGATGTAGGCACATATATTCACCAATGTTTACAGGTATGTTTTCAGATAAGAATAAATTTTTTTCTTTTTTTTTAACTGTACATGACAGTAGAGTGTATTCTGACATTATATGTATGTTGAGTAGAACTTATTCTAATTAGGATCCCATTCTTGTGGTTGTACATGAGATGGAGTTTCATTGGTTGTGCATTCATATATGAACATAGAAACGTTATGTCTAATTCATCCTGTCACAAAGTAACATTTTAAATTTAGAATCCATGATGCTGTTTGGATGCAAGGTATCTAAAATAATGATCCGTGTTGTTGGATGCACAGGCCTGTCATCCTAGCTGCTTGGAAGGTTGAGGCAGGAGAATTATAAATTCAAGCCAGCCTAGGTAATTTAGTGAGGCCTTGTCTCAAAATAAAAAGGGTTAGGGATATAGCTCATGCTAAGGTGCCCCTGGGTTCAATCTCCAATACTGCAAAAAAGCAAAAGGAGATGAAAATCAATGTTTATTACAGAACACATTTACTTGCAAAAGAATATAGCTACTATTTATGCTATTGAAAATTAGTGTAATTAATGGAAATCCATTTCTAGTAACTACTCTTTGATAGTATAAGGGCAATGTAAATTTCCTGTTTCCTGGATATGATGAGAATGTGAATTTAATGCCTTTTTATAGCTTCATTCCTCAACTTCTTAGAGCAGGATGACATCCTGTAGGCAGCTCAGAGGCTAGCTATCCTTACTCCCTTTCAACCTAGTACATCTCGGGGAACAAGAAGCAGAAGAGAAGACAGAAAAGGATAAAACACAGGGAGGGGAACACACAGAAAGAAAAAAGAGAAAAATACTTAGGAAAGCTAAGGCAAGATGTTACCCATATAATCCTAAGGCAACAGGTGGTACAGGCCTCCTGGCTTCTAACTGACCTCTAGATCTGTTGTCAGAAGAACCTGGCTCTGCCACTGCCTAGTTTCATGAACTTGAACAGGTTTTCAAACATCGTTTGACCTTTTTAAAATAGTGAGAGAATATGTATTGTGTGCTTTGTGAAAATTAAATGAGACTACTTGCAAAACATTTAGCAGAGTTTCTGGTATACCAAAACATAAAATAGTGCTGATCACTATGATGGTCACAGTGCCACATCTTCTAGCTGTACAGGAATGGTTTTGCTCCAGACAGTGCTTCTCAACTCTCCATCATGAAGAATCACTTTTTAAAGTCTCCAGTCTAGTGTGTGTTGATTGTTTTGTGGAAATACATCCATTCCAAAATGAATTGCCGGGAAAATAAATTATACAAAGAGATATAAAACAAAGCCCCCTAATTTTTATATGTTCAATAGCCATAAAATGTCTGTTGAATTGTTACAGAAGTTACTGGGTGCTTTCCATTTCTGAATGTATCTTATCATAGCACATAGACTGGAAATAATTTGCAGGTGAGTATTGGTCCATGGACCGTACTTGGAATACCACTGCTTTGTGAGGAACAGATCTCCTGCTAACTGTAAAGACATAAGAGTAGATTTTGTTAAGAACCTTGAAAGAATTTGGAAGTCTCCACTGGTATGATGCAAGCTAGCAGCTTTCTCCCTGGTGCATTCATTCACGTGCAGGTCCCCAATGGCTCCAAACTCTGGAGAGTCATCTGTGAAGAAAATCCTCACCCAAAAGGCCTAGGTGAAAATAGTTTCTTCTGAAGGTGGTAAGCAGTTATAATTGACAATCCCAGTATTCAGTAAAAGAGATTTTGTCAAAAGATGTGCTTTTCTCCTCTCGGAACTTCATGATATTTCTTCTACTATGGTGTTGATTTATATTATCCTTGACCCAAATGCTTAATTCGAGTTAATATCCCAAAGTGTTAAAATAACAAGCCGTTCATTCAGTGCTTTGCACAAAGAACCAGCTTCTTTGGAACTTTAGAGTCCACTCATAGCTATTGAAAATCTGTCATGCTAGGAGGCAAGATCAGTGCCTTTGTTCACATGAGCCCGTTGACACACCAGCTCTGCAAGGTGGGTGTTTTTATCGGCGCCATTTGTTAGGAAATGAGATTGCAGAGAGGTTGAGTAGCTTTGATCTGATGCAAAGGTAGATGCATGGAATCCAAATTCAATTCTTTTTTTTACTAGATCTCAGGTTTAATTCTCCCTCATGACATTTCATAACTCTAATTGTGTTTATTGGTATGAAGTCCTTGCTTTTCAATAAGGATTCATAACAATAAATATACAACTAGATATGTCCTAAGCACTAACATCTACAATAGTTCTATCACTAATATCTACCATATGCCAGCTGTTCAGGAGAATATCTTTGCTTGTACCTCACCTGTGCTTTTGTAGCATTTGCCTTTAATAGGCAGTGACATTTTCAATGAGGTAATAATTAATTGTATTTCAGTGATGAACTGAGGTTAACTGTAAGACAGAAGTTGGTGATTTATTAAATGCCCTCAATTTAAGAAAGACTTCTAAACAAGGGCTGATAAGTAATTGTATTGAAATTACAGAGGGATAAAGTCTATAGTTGCAGAAAATATTTAGGCTGAATAAAGAATTTCTACCATGGTGATGCTTTATATCTTTGGAATGGTTTCGAAAGTTTATATAAATGTCAAAAACAAGACACAGAACTTGTTTCCAGATTGGTTTAGCTGACAATTAATTCTTGGAGGCAGTGAGATTGATCACCTTACCAGTAGAAATGATCTGTAGTAGCCATAATGCATACTAGTGACTTCCAGAGAACAAAAAATATAATTCTAATATAATTTGCATTCATTCGAAAAGTACTGGCTGATCTCCTTCTAAGCATGGGCACTATTGAGGACACCATAGTGAATTTGGCAGAAGAAACCATTTAGTCACAAAGCTCACATTCTTGTGGGAAGACAGAAAACCTAGTAGCTCCCTGTACTAGAAGCTGCTGTGCCTCAACCATTTCTAGTTCTTGTGCCTATCCACTTACTTATGGGTGACCCTTTTAAGCTATAAACTCTGTACCTTGTAAATAAGGTAGTTTGGGTAGTTTTCTAGTAACAAATAATAATGAAATAAAACAGGTTGGTGGAGAAGGGCATAACAGGTAGTGCGATTATTAATTTTGACTTTGGGACCACGGAAGAAAGGAGAGAGATAAGGATCAGATCCAAAGAGGGTCTTGTAGACTATAGTAAAGAGTTTGGATTTTTAACAATGGGAAGGCAGGGAAGAGTCTTGAACAGTGTGGAGTAACGTGGATTGTTTCGTATTTAAAAAGTTACCCCTGCTTTTATATTATGAGGGAAATAGAGGAATTGGGACAAGGGTGGAAACAGGAATTTGGTGAAGGAGTTTATTGGAAATTGTTGGAGGTAGGAAGCATCCGGGCAAGAGGCCATAGAAGCTTGGTCTATGTTAATAGCAGTGGAGTTGGAAAGAAGTTCGTAGGAGTGCCTGGAATTACTTATGATTTGATTGCTATTGGGTTGAGAAAAAGGCAAGAAATGGAAATGACTCTGACTTGGGTGTTGTTATCTCCTGAGGTGGGAGAAGCTAGATGAGGAACAACTTGGGGGAGAAATAAAAAATTGGGCCTTGTTAAGCTCAATGTCTGCTTACACTCAACTAGCTGATGTCAAGTAGGCAGTGGTGTTGATGGGTTTGGAGCTGGTGGTGAATTAGTGCTAGAGGTACACATTTGGTGGTTTTTAGCATGGAGATGACGTGGACCTCTTAGGCTTGGGTAAGATCACCTAGAGGGAGAATGTGGCCTGCCCTGGGGCACTCCAGTATTAGAGGAGCAAAGAAGACTGAGGAAAAGCAAACCATAGGTTTTTATGGAAGCCTAAGAGAAGCCTCTCTTGGAAGAAGTAACTAGAATCAAAAAGAGCCACTGCACCCTGTAACCCTACTGATTCTGGGCACCTTGGACCCATACATCTTCAAGATGAGCCTATAATGGGGCAAGCCTTGTTTGTGGGGAGGCCAAGGAACAGGGCATGCGTCCTACTCCACTGGGCCCATCCTGTCCTCCTTTTCTAAATTCTGAAGCTGCCGTGTATCTGGTGGTCACCTGTTGGGTGCCACGTAGTTTATGTACTCAGTAAATATTTGTGGAGCAGCCAGTTGATATTAGACCAGTTATTACAGGTCTAACAATGAACAAGAGCACCATCGAGTCACCAATGAATAAATGGACAGACACAAGGACTAGAAATGGTCAACGTGCAGGCATCTCTTAATCCACACTGAGTGATTTGGGCAGGTGTAGGTACTGTTCTAAGCCTTGATATTTTTTTGTCTGAGAACTGGAACTAAGTTTGAGAGACTTTCTAATATGCCCAGAAGATACAAATGAATGGACGTATGAATGAACACTGTGCTACATACCATCCCATTTTAATTCTATAGTTTAAAAATGATGGGGGTCGAGAGACCAGGTCAGCCACCCTGTGTGGTAAGCTCACAGCCCATGCCTTAGCCCATGCCACGTCTTCAAACTATTTTCCTCTTCCTCAGACGTCCCCTCTGTCTCCACCATTCCCTTTCCATCCGCTTTGGGTCTTGTGTTCCACTTACTCACCCCAAAGCATGGAAAGGCTTGTTTTCACAAGGAAGAATCTTTGACGGTGAATGATGACATTTTATACTCCTGAGAGGAAACATTAATGTTTAAATTATGTGGGGATGTTGAGCAAAGGATTCTGGGAAGTTCAAAGCTTTTTATAAAGGGCTACATATACACACCCACACAGTGGTAAACGCATATTGGCCAACCTGGTAATAAACTCTCAGTCACTCCCTTGAACACAGGCGCACCCACCAGCTCTCTGGCACCTCCAAAGCTTGGGGGGAGGGAACTGCTTGCAGTGGCTCCTAAGAGGAGTGCAAAATGTGTCTCTTCAAAGAACACAGCCATTTGTTCTCTGTCAAGATGCCTCTTTCATACTGTAATTAGAGTGCTGTGGGGGGGTGTGGGTGGGGGAGAAAGAAGAATATGAAATGCTCTTACTTCCCAGTGGCTCATTCTTCCCGCACCACAGGGCTTTGAACCCGCTGAAATATTGTGACTGAAACATACACTATTATGTGTGTGTATAGAGAGAGGAAGCGACATGTGTGCTTTGAGTTCATGCCTTGATAGTATCTGTGTGCCAAACTGAGGTGCCACAGGCTGGTGCATAATGAAACAGCAGGGAGACGGGAATTGTGCTTCAGAGCTTGGTCTTTCTGCTCCCTGACTTGTCTTTCAGTGTTCCATAGGCCTTTATTTCTCTGGTTTGCAAAATAGGGATCCAAGTATAGTCCCCTAGATCCCTTCTTAAAAGGTTTTAAGGATAGCCATGTGAGGACTTGCCACTTCTATAATATAACAGCACATGCTATTCCTTGATCATCCTGCTAACAGAGAGGAACTGTGAGATGCTTGGAATGAGCAAAGCAGCATTCAGGAATACTTGTGGGTTTTGTTTTGTTTTGAATTTTATTTACCACAATAGCAACAATAATTTCTTGATTATATTTGGCTGAAAAGTCATTAGTATCTTTCTAGCACATGCTAGCAGGGGAGCAGGAAGGGTGGTAAAGAATCTAGGCTGGTTCTCTTTCGTTCTTAGATAATCTTTGGAGAAGTAGGCACATCTCGTGTGGATAACAGGGAATTGGTGCTTTTGGGCATACTGAGCTCGAATACGAATGTCAGGATCCCCAGCTGACTTACATATGCAGCTGAAATCCTGATCTTCTTCCCCCACCTCAAAACCTGCTCTGTGCGATGTCTCTCCATTTCCATTAATTCCATCCTTCCAGTTGTGGTGGCTGAAACCCTCGAGTCATCTTTGATTCATCTCTTACGTTCCACATTCAAAGTGTCCAAAACTCCAGTATTTCTTAGTAGCCCCACTCCTACCTCTTTTCCAAGGCCACCACCATCTGGACATAGGCTGCAAGTTCTCCCTGCTTCTATCCCTTTGAGTCCCTTCTCAACAGGGCAGCCAGAAACATGTTTGAAAGCTTCAAGTCCTGCGACTCATGTGCTATAGCTCCACTGATGGTTTCCCAGTCATTCCAAGTGGTGAAATAAAGGACTTCAAAGGTCTTGTGTGACCTAGTTCTCCAGCTGGCCCGTTATCCACTTTGACCTCATCACATTCATCTTCCAGTTATTTGGTCCACTTCAGCCATATTGGCTGTTACTTGTTTTTCAAAATCTTCTCCAGAATGGTGCCCCACAATGCTGTCCTGGCTGTCACCTCTCCATGGAGTGTCCCTCCCCAGACGCCTTCATGACTTCGCTTCCCCACATCTCTCATGTCATTCTGAGTCCTCCCTGGGAAGCTCCCTGGCCACGCGACCTAAAATTCCAGCCCTGCTCCCCCATACTCACTGTACTTCTCGAGCATCTGTTAGTATTCAACACCAGCTTACTGCACTTATTTTCTTATTTATTATCTTTCTCCTGCATGGCAAGAAAGCTGAGTGGAGGCAAGAATTTTGCTTTTATATCTGTTGCTGTATCTCCATGTTCTAAAGTAATGCCTACTATGTCGTCAGCACTCATAAATTATATTTTAGAAGTGGAATAAACAAACAAAGAAGGCCATCTTGGTAACAGCGCATCTGTATTATGATTCAGTCTCAGAAATATCAGTAATACAACAGTCACTTGGGTCATCTATGATGTTCTGGATGCTAATCGTTGCTCTTCCATCTAGTATTCAATCTTCCCCATAGTTATTTGAGATAGGAATGGTATTTATTCTGATTTTACAAAGACTGGGGTTAAGAACTTGCCCTGATCCCACCATTGTAGAGCTAGGATCCAAACGCAGGTCTGTCCAACTTTAGATGATTATTATGCTTCAATACTAGGGATTATACCAGCTTTATTGCCAAAAGGAAAAACAGGACACATATTTTAGCTCCTTCATTATCCCTTTAGTGCTTCTTTGCCAAGCCTTCTTCCCTGCATCTACTCAAATGAGATCTCAATATTAGAAGAGAAGGGAAAAAGACCATTTGTTTCCTGAGTTCCTAAAAGAATCTGCCCCTTTGAGTGCTTGTAACTAAAATGTCATGAAGATGTGGAACATCACTGGCTTTGGAGCTGGGAAATATCAGTGATGCATGCTGTAGACCTTGGACTGGCACGCTCGTCAACCGCACTCTGTGCTTTAGTGTACCTGCATGTGAAAGGCTGGTCTTGGACGGGCCATGCTATCCGTCATGTCCTCCCTGCCTTGTATCCTGGTCAGTACGATTCATGGCCTTTCTTTCATTGCTATGGATACAGGGTGGAAAGTTAAGGGCGGGACACAGAACTCCGTGTGAGGCCATTTGTTTGCTTTAACCACTTAGGGAACGGTTTCAGAACTTAGCTTAGCTTATCTTAGCTTCAGAACTCTTAGGTTTGAAGAGGGTTTTCTTGATGTCTAACCCAAATTCCTCCCTTCTGAAGCAAAGATCTTACAAGCACATTGGCAAGGTTCCCTGGAAGGTAGCAGAGCCCTTGAAAACCTGGACTCTGAACATTAATAGAAACACGACTGTGTGGCCATTGGTGTGCTTGGCATAGTCTGTCTACATATGCTTTTAGGGGGCCGGTGTGATCGTGTGTGTGTCTCTGCCAATGTGTGTGTGAGGAAGCGTGCAAGTGTGTACAGGAGTGTGGGTAAACAGATCTTTGAGTCACACAGGCCAGCCCATCCTGGCAGGCTTTGTCATCTTTCGGTTGCCATGACAGCACCAAGGACCTCCTCATGGGTAAACAAAGCTCCCTGTGTGCACTGAATCAGGAGGAGCGCTCTGGAGCTGGCGGCTGTAGAAGCCAAGCAGTCCTTCACCAGAGGGTTTCTTGCCACAGCAGACCTTCTTCCTCACTGGATAAACCTAGAGATGCCTGTCTAGGTGCTCTGTGATGCTGAGGAATTTCAGGCTGAAGCAAACCTCTCTTCTAATCCCCATGAGTTAGCAATGTCATGACAAATTCTAGAAATATGAATGACGAAAGCCCCTCCCGTCATCACCCTATGGTCTAGGACCAGTCACTTTAATGCGTTAATATACAGATTCACCACTTTAAGAATTATCTGTGGCAGGGACTCCTTTATGGGTCTATAAGTTGGCAACATAGACATCAATTTTAATATCCATCTAAACATGATTTGAAAAATTCTACCTTCTCGGCCTTCGTCTCTAGGCAGGTAGGATAAATGTTTGGTGCATTCTACCTTATCTGGGATTATCTATGTAATTCTGGCACTTCATCTTATTGTGAATACTATAGAATTGGCTGTGTATGGAAAGTTGATTTTTACAATTTATGGCTCTCATGTAAACTGCTGGAAAACAAAAGAAGTCACCAATGTAAATTCAGTAACTGGAAAGGAAAAAGAGAAAACTGCTCAACCATGAAGTGCAAGGAGATGAGCCTTCTTAGAGCATGTAACTGAAAGGTAGAAACCTAAACTTGGTATATGTTTGTGGTGACAGGAAGAGGGGCTTGTCCAGGCTTACCCACCCACTCACCTTTCTTTCATGCTACTTCTTGAGTGGAACTGCAAGCTGTCCTCCCAAGGGACCAGGCTAGAGTGGGAGAATAGCCTGAAGTTATGGATAACAGGGTTGGGTAAGGAGCAACGTCTACAATGAGACACAATTTGGATTTTTTGTCATTACACACTCTATGGGGATCCAGTAAGGATTCCTAGAGCAGATGAGTCCCTACCTCTGGTTAGGGGCAGAGGGTTTCTATGTCCCTCTAATGTCAGGTCTGATTGATGAGTAACCTGAGTAGCTGGCCAATTATTAGCAGCAGAGGTTACCTAAATGCCTAGCTCTGAGAATAGGTCTGGTGGTATTTCTGCTACATCATGTAGGGTTGTATTTTTGTTCAGAATGTTTGGAATCCTGAAGTCTAGACACATCCCACATTGAACTGTTACCCTTCTGGGTGTAGAAGCACGGGATGGAGCAAATGACAAGAAGCTGGTGTATGCTCTCTTATCCTAAGCCCCAGGCCAGTGCCAGGAGGCCTTGGGCTACGTGAATCAAGCAAAATATCAGTAACTTGACTAATGCCATGAATTTTAGTCTAGGTCTCATTAACTCAACACAGAGTAATAGTTGTTTTTTTCTTTTTCTTCTACTTCCTATCGCTTGATCCAAGGCAATCAGCTACACTGAGATATTTAGAAGGCCACTAGGAGATTGCAAATTTATTAGGGATTTTGGCAGTGGTCCTCTGGTTACTAAGTAAGGTCAAGGTCATACATTCTATCTTTGCAAAAGCAGCATCATCTGAATAATCCCTAGGATCCTGGTAAAGAAGAAAGAAGAAGGAAGAAAGAAACACGCTTTCCTTTCCCAGGTCTAGCCATCTATATACTCAGGAATCTGGTGGACATGTAAAATCTAAGGTTAGAATATTCTTATTTTAGGCATGTAATTGAGCTGAGTCCTGCTTGCCCTTGTTTTGTCCAGAATATGATATGCATATGAATAAATGGTGACTATGATATGGGCAAAAAAATCAAGCAATATATCAATAACTTGACTAATGCTATGAATTTTATTTGAGGTCTAATTAACCCAACACAGAGCAATAGTTGTTTTTTCTTTTTCCTGCTGTCTCAATGAAATGCTCCTCTTTAATAAAAATGTGTTTTTGTATTCTCATTTTCCTCAACCTTGGGCTGAAACAGTCTCTCTTGCAGATTTTAAAGGTTGGCCCCTAGAATGCAGAGGAGCCAGCTGAGAGGCACTGTGGAAACTGCACTGACCTGGAGTTGGCATTAGCTTAAATTCTGGTTCTGCCTCCTCCTTACTAGGTGATCTTGGGCAAGCAACCTTTCTGAATCTCCAGGGATTTTGTAAATATAAATGAAATCATTTACATGAAAATACTTACAAATTAAAAATCTAAAAATGTGTCATAAGAACATGAACTTTCCTTATCTATTTTATGTTCTATGGATTCACCTGTAATAGCAGGTGGTGGGTTAAACTCCTTAGGTCCCAGATGAGATGCAGCCTCTGCTTGGCCTCATGGAGTCTGCAGAGGAGTCCTGGAGATCAGCTGTGGGAATAAACAATTGTGACAGGCAGGGAGGGGGTGACAAGAGTAGGAGAAAGACACAGGTGCCAGACTTCCTACTCTAGGCTCTCAATCAAAGAACAAAACTGATAAAGCCTCTTAATAAACCTGATAAAGTCCTTCCTCCTCTGCAGAGGTGCAGGAGCTGCCTAGGAGGGACCCCCAGTGGAGCATAGTCTTTGTTTTGTTCTTCTTAGCTTGGAGTCTTCTAACAAAAGCCAGCCATATCTGAGGGGCTCTGGACATGTGAGTACTAGCCAGGAGGCCAGCTTGGAGAGATCAGGGGCATAAATGACAGAGGGTATCAGGGAACCCAGCTGATGAGTCCTGGGGACAGGAACCTTCCAAATACCCAGGGAGGGTTAGACTAGGGTTCATTGGCGTAGCCCAGCAGAACTCGGGTAACACTGGCATCCTCAAGCTCCAGTTAGGTTATATACTGCATGCTTCACAGCCCAATCCTACAGAGATGGTTGTAGAGCTTAACAGAGAGACTGGGGGTCCATGTCCAGCTAGGCTAACTTGTTGGCATCCTTGGATCAGTGCAGAGACTGTGTTCTTTGAGAACTAGAGCAGAGCTGTCAGTGTGCGCCCCTCATCAGCCTGGATACTTTATAAAATAATAATAAATTATTGAACAGATGCTAGGTGCTGGCCCATTCTAGTCCAAGAAAATAGAAAGCTGAGTAAGATATAGAATGTTTTCTCAAAAACATTCTTATAGCAGGGGAGAGAGAGGCCCAGGTGCAACTGACCATAGTAAAGATGTGGTTATAAGATGAGCTCTGAAGAGAAGAGGAGAGCTGGAATGGAGGCCAGGAGACGGGTGATGGGTAGGGGGAGCTGAACAGAAGAGGCAGCATTTCAACCTGGCCTTGAGCTTTGACAGACTCTGGCAGGTAAGAAGGGATCGCAGGCAGAGAAGGGCTTGGCAGCCCATGCCTCAGTTTGGGAAACGTGCTCTGGTTGGAGCACGGCCCTGGCGGACTGCAGGCAGGCAAGGCATGGAGAGAAATGGGGGGTCAGGTTTGAAGAGAAAGGTCAGGCTCGGACTATGGAAGTCTTTGGAGGTCACATTTAGTGTTGGTGCTTTGTTCAGCAGAGGAGGGAGAAGGCTGAGGAGGAAGGGGTGACAGAGTTGAAAGAAGGTGGAACTTAGAAGATCAGAGAGTCCTGGTTCCTCTTTGTGGCTCTGTGGCCTTAGACACTTAGCTTCCCAAAGAGCCACTTAACTCCTTTTAGATTCGCTTTCTGAGCTGAGCAAGGAAGATGCTGGTCACAACACTTACCTTAGATGCTCGAGGGTGGTTGTGTCCCTCTGGTCCTAGGCTACTGAGATTCTCCTTTTGCAAGATCTTACTCAAAATATTAGCTCCTCTAAAGCCTTTCTGGATTTCCCAAGAACTTAGTTGAAAAACCAAGCCTTGTGCATATGAAAAGATAAAGTAGCATATAGAAATAGGCTATATTATATATTATATAGAAATGCTGCAGGTTATGCAGATACGTGGGATATGAAGAACTTGGACTCCTAGAGCAGATAGGTCTGAGTTCTAATCCTAGCTCCATTTTTACCTAAGCTTGATCAAATTGCTTAATTTTAAAGTTGAGGGTGACAATACCTCTTCTATCTTCTTGTCAGAATAGTTGTAAAAGATGGGCGCGGTGGCTCAAGCCTGTAATCCCAGCACTTAGGGAGGCTGAGGCAGGAGAATCGCAAGTTCAAAGCCAGCCTCAGCAATGGTGAGGCGCTTAGCAACTCAGTGAGACCCTGTCTCTACATAAAACACAAAATAGGGCTGGGGATGTGGCTCAGTGGTCGAGTGCCCTGAGTTCAATCCCCAGTACCA
>PVHX01011440.1:0-64182 GCA_004024805.1 Geosciurus inauris | reverse complement strand
GACAGGAAATAATCAAAATCAGGGCTGAAATCAATGAAATTGAAACAAAAGAAACAATTCAAAAAATTGACAAAACAAAAAGCTGGTTCTTTGAAAAAATAAACAAAATTGACAAACCCTTAGCCACCCTAACGAAAAGGAGGAGGGAGAAAACCCAAATTACTAAAATTCGTGATGAAAAAGGAAACATCACAACAGATACGACTGAAATTCAGAGGATAATTAGAAACTATTTTGAAAATTTATACTCCAGTAAAATAGAAAACCATGAAGACACCGACAAATTTCTAGAGGCATATGACCTACCCAGACTGAACCAAGAGGACATACACAACTTAAACAGATCAATATCAAGCAAGGAAATAGATGAGGCCATCAAGAGCCTTCCAACCAAGAAAAGCCCAGGTCCAGATGGATTCTCAGCAGAGTTCTGCAAGACTTTCAAAGAAGAATTAATACCAATTCTCCTCAAATCATTTCATGATATAGAAAAGGAGGGAACCCTTCCAAACTCATTCTATGAGGCATGTATCACCCTGATTCCAAAACCAGACAGAGACACATCCACGAAAGAAAACTTCAGACCAATATCCCTGATGAACATAGATGCAAAAATTCTCAATAAAATTCTGACAAATCGCATACAAAAACATATCAAAAAATAGTGCACCATGATCAAGTGGGGTTCATCCCAGGGATGCAAGGTTGGTTCAACATAGGGAAATCAATTAACGTAATACATCACATCAATAGACTTAAAGATAAGAATCATATGATTTTATCAATCAATGCAGAGAAGGCATTTAACAAAATACAATACCCTTGTATGCTCAAAACACTAGAAAAACTTGGGATAGAAGGAACATACCTCAACTTTGTAAAAGCTATCTATGCTAAACCCAAGGCCAACATCATCCTAAATGGAAAAAAATTGGAATCATTCCCTCTGAAAATGGGAACTAGACAGGGATGCCCTCTCTCACCACTGCTATTCAACATAGTCCTTGAAACACTAGCCAGAACAATTAGACAGATGAAAGAAATTAAAGGGATATGAATCGGAAAAGAAGAACTCAAACTATCATTATTTGTGGACGACATGATTCTATACTTAGAGGATACAAAAATTCTACCAGAAAACTTTTAGAACTAATAAATGAATTCAGCAAAGTAGCAGGATAGAAAATCAACACCCAAAAATCAATTGCATTTTATACATCAGTGATAAACCCTCTGAAAGAGAAATTAGGAAAACTATCCCATTCACAATAGCCTCAAAAAAATAAAATAAAATATTTGGGAATCAATTTAACAAAAGAGGCAAAAGACCTCTACAATGAAAACTACAAGACACTGAAGAAAGAAATTGAAGAAGACCTTAGAAGATGGAATAATCTCCCATGCTCCTGGATAGGCAGAATTAATATTGTCAAAATGGCCATACTTCCCAAAGCGATATATAGATTCAATGCAATCCCAATTAGAATCCCATCGTCATTCCTTATAGAAATAGAAAAGGCAATCATGAAATTCATTTGGAAGAATAAGAGATCCAGAATAGCCAAAGCAATCCTTAGCAAGAAGAGTGAAACAGGAGGCATCACAATACCTGACCTCAGATTATACTACAAAGCTATAGTAACAAAAATGGCATGGTACTGGCATCAAAATAGACATGTAGACCAAAGGTATAGAATAGAAGACACAGAGACGAACCCACTTATATACAGTTACCTTATACTAGATAAAGGAGCCAAACACATACACTGGAGAAAAGATAGCCTGTTCAACAAATGGTGCTGGGAAATCCATATGCAGAAAAATGAAACTAAACTCCTACCTCTCACCATGCACAAAATTCAACTCAAAGTGGATCAAGGACCTGGGAATTAGACCAGAGACCCAATGCCTAATAGAAGAAAAAAGAGGCCCAAATCTTCATCATGTCAGATTAGGACCATACTTCCTTAACAAGACTCCTATAGCACAATAAGTAAAATCAAGAATCAACAAATGGGATGGATTCAAACTATAAAGCTTCTTCTCAGCAAAAGAAATACTCAATGAAGTGAACAGAGAGCCGACATTCTGGGAACAAATCTTTGCCACACACACATCTGATAGAGCAGTCATCTCCAGGATATATAAAGAACTCAAAAAACTTAACACCAAAAAAACTAACAACCCAATCAATAAATGGGTCAAAGAGCTGAACAGAAACTTCATAGAAGAAGATATACTATCCATCAACAGATATATGAAAAAATGTTCAACATCTCTAGCAATCAGACAAATGCAAATCAAAACTACCCTAAGATTTCATCTCACGCCAGTCAGAACAGCAATTATCAAGAATACAAACAACAATAAGTGTTGGCGAGGTTTTGGGGAAAAAGGCACGCTCATACATTGCTGGTGGAACTGCAAATTGGTACAATCAATCTGGAAAGCAGTGTGGAGATTCCTTAGAAAACCTGGAATGGAACCACCATTTGAGCCTGCTATCCCAGTCCTTGGTCTATACCCAGAAGACTTAAAAACAGCAAACTACAGTGCTGCAGCCACTTCAATGTTTATAGCAACTCAATTCACAATAACTAAACTGTGGAACCAACCTAGATGCCCTTTGATAGATGACTGGATAAAGAAACTGTGGTATATATATGCACAATGCAATATTGCTCAGCAATAAGAGAGAATAAAATTATGGCATTTGCAGTTATATGGATGGAGTTGGAGAATATCATGCTAAGTGAAGTAAGCCAATCTCAGAAAACCAAATGCTGAATGTACTCATTGATAAGTGGATGCTAATCCATAATGTGGGGAAGGACATGGAAACAATGGTGGATCTCTGTTCATAGGAGTGTAAGGGGGGAAGGGGCATGGGGACAGTAAAGGTGGTGGAATATGATGGTCATCATAGCCCTAACTGTATGTATGACTGCATATATGTTGTGATTCTATACAATTTACAACTAGAGAATTGATATGTTATCCTCTATCTACGTATAATGAATCAAATTGCACTCTGTTAATATGTAAGCCTAAATAGAACAAATAAATAAAATATGAAAAAAGAGATTAGGTTATAGAGTGATTCAGGATGGTCGCATTAATACCAATGAAGTAACATAATAATTCCAAATCTGACCAACTTGTGAGCATGTAAAGATGTATACTTTATCATAAGTTTATTATTATGATTTCCTTGATCATGGAACCCAGGTTATGTTTTCAATCTCCCACAGACTTCCTCTTTCTCCCTCCACTCTCTCACCTTACCATACCAAAGTGAAATAATCATCCTGTACACCTGCCACTAGTCCAGAGATCTGACATGCATGAAGACTAAAGTAAATGAAAATGTATTGAGGATTTGTGCTAAATAAGTAGATTTTCAGCTGCTCTCATTACAAAATAAGTTAATTATGTGAGATTATAGTCATGCTAATTTGTCCCACTATCATAATCATTTGAATATCTATATCCAGTAATATCATTTTGTAAACCTCAAACATACATAATAAAGTTTATCCAAAAAACAAACAAAATAACCAGTGAAATGACTATTATTCATATATAAAATTCTATAAAATTGATTTGATTGGTTGTTTCAGCTGAATTACTGGTTATTTTTTCCTATATAATTTTGTCATGACATCATCACCTACATGTGAGTTACAGCATGGATCTATTGGTGGTTTCTAAAGGACTATTCCACATATTTTTCATTAAGGTGACTCTACAAACAAGAATAAAGCCATTGAGCAAAATAGACTTGGATAAAGTAAAGATATTCATAGAAGGGCCAAACATTGAGTAAGCAAATGTTAAAAATGTTTCTCTCATTTGAAATCAAGACTGGGCAGAGATTCATGTGCATAAGCAAAAGATAAAGAAGTTATGATTTACCTTTGCACAAATCAATAGGTAAATATTTGTAGTATTTATTATTTAATGAAAGAAATTCCATAATATTTAGTGATTTAGCTTAAAACGATTGATGTATGAGTCATTTTTCTGTTGCGTACTTCTAACCAGTCTTTTTGTCAAATTGTCTCTGAAATTATTCATTATCATTGATTAATTCCATGGCAAACTCACCAATCTTCACCTTCCGTTTTCCAAGTCTGTAAAATTATTCATGCTATGTTATAATTACATGTAATTATTCTCCATGTAATGCAGTTTTTTAGTCAGCCTTAATAAATAATAAAACTCGGGCATCAAATCTACAATTTCATAGGTAGCACAATGATTAATAAAACTGAGTGCCACATGTTTTCTGAATAAAGTGTTATGATCTAGTAGAATCTTTGAAAACATTGGGAAAATTTTAAATTCAATAACCATAAAAAGATTGAGTGAATAAAAGAAGAGAGTGAGCAATAACTCATTAAGGAGTTTAACATTCTGGATCAAATTTGCATAAGATAATGTCATGTTAGGTTTTATTTAGGGTTAAAATTTGTATCTTGTGTATCTTCCTCTTTCCCTTGCTCCCTTCCTTCATTCCATCTTTTTCTTCTTTCCTTACCTCTCTTCTACTTATTGTAATGAGTTTTTCTTCTGTTTACTTGGTGTTGGTGAACTTTAATAAGATAGCTTCCTTCTTTCTCCTAAGATCCAGCCGTCCTGTTTTTTTTTTTTTTATTTTATTTTTAGTGGTATTTGCTAATGTTGCTAAGTCTTTTTTCTTTTTCTTCTTGGTTCAATTTGTTACTCTCAAAGCACAGTGTATGTCTCCAAATGTAGACTGCTATGTCAAACTGCCTTGAAGTAGGGTGACAGCCTTTTATATTTATTAGTGAGAGTTGATTAGGTCAGCCCTTTCCCATCTACCAAAGGCTTGTTCATCTGATTGCTCATGTTCATTCCTACACTTAAACTCCTCTTTGTTTTCTCAATTGCCCGTAAGCCTCCCTTTCAATAAGCACAGAGGTTCTCATTTATGTACTAATCTGTTAATGTGTCATGCATGCAAACTGATATTATATAATCTTTTATAGGCATAGAGATATTGTGGTGGGAAATATAGATAATGTCCATGTTCTCACAGTTCTTTCCTTCTGATGGGATTTTCAGACAACTCAATATCACAAAATTTCTGACGAACTGTGATTGGGCACAGTACAGACATCTAACCCACCCGTGAATAAGTACATGGACGAACAAGAAGTGATATATAAGTTCACAAGGCATAAGTGGGCAGGAGAAATTAAAAGAATGTTCCAAGAATTTGGGGAGGCTCTGAAATAAAAGAGAATATTATGTTTGAAGAATAAATTTGGTAGAACAAGAAAAAAATACATGACAGAAGAATTTAGAAAAATACATTAAAAAAGGCTGAGTCTAAGGTTTATTTATTTTTTGTTCTTTACAAAGAGTTATTTTAAAGAGACTATGTATGTGTGACAAGAATAATTAAAATGATTTAAGGAAGTGGGTAGATATATTCTTGCATCAATTGCAATTAATCAATGCCTGTGACATCAATCTATAGAGCTGGATGAGGTGGCATACATTATGTAGTTTGTGGCATAAGAAGAAAATAAGTTTTAAGAGAGAGCCCAAGAAGTATCAGCATTTAAAAACTAGAAGAAGAGAACTGTGAAAGAAAATCTGGGATAGAGTAGTCAAAAAGGAAGAAGAAAGAATGAGATTTCATAGAGAAGAAGAAAAAAATGTTTTAAGAATAAGGGCCTAGAGAATATCATGCTAAGCAAAATAAGCCAATCTCAAAAAATTAAAGGCTGAATGTTTTCTCTGATATGTGGATACTAATTCACAATAAGGGGGGAGGGGGCATTAGAGAAGAACCGAGTTACTTTAGATTAGGTAAAAGGGAATGAAGGGAAGGGAGAGCGTATGGAGAGATAAAGGATAGTAGAATGAAATAGACATTATTACCTTATGTACACATGACTGCATGACTGCTGTGATTCTACAACATGTACAATCAGAAAAATGAGAATTATACTCCATTTATGTATGATATGTCAAAGTGCATAAACACATTCTACTGTCATTACAACTAATTAAAACAAATTAAAAAAAAGAATAAGGGCCTGGGTGGAGAGCAGTGGCACATGTCTCTAATCCCTGCAGCTTTGGAGGTTGAGGCAGGAGGATCACAAGTTCAAAGCCAGCCTCAGCAACTTAATGAGGC
This sequence comes from Geosciurus inauris, assembly GCA_004024805.1. Taxonomy (NCBI): domain Eukaryota; kingdom Metazoa; phylum Chordata; class Mammalia; order Rodentia; family Sciuridae; genus Geosciurus; species Geosciurus inauris. Next base: position 58,010 of record PVHX01011440.1, on the reverse strand, counting down.
CCTAAGCAACTTAGTGAGATCCTGTATCAAAATTAAAAATTAAATAAAAGGACTGGGGATATGCTAAATGGTTAGGTGTCCCTGGGTTCAATCTCCTTTTACACCCCCTGTAAAAAGGGCCCCCATATTACTAATACTAATATTATGGATAATACTCCCCTAATAAAATAAGGCCTAAAAGGATTCCATAAGTATAAATTAGCTTTATTTATCTTCCTTAAGAAGAAAGCAGTTAGTGAGGTGCAAGTACCTTTATTTCGTGTCAACAGTGTAGAAAATACAAAACTTACACAGAAACTCACACACCATTATTCTCTTAATAGACACTTAAACTATCTCTTCTACCAGAAGTGTATGATAGTTTCAGTTCTTTCACATCTATATTAACAAATGAGGTTGGTCTGTTTAATTGAAGTCATTCTAATAAAGGTTTATCAGTAGCTGGGCATAGTGGCACAAGCCTGTAATCCCAGCACTTAGGGAGGCTGAGACAGGAGAATTGCGAGTTCAAAGCCAGCCCTAACAACAGCGAGGCACTAAGCAACTCAGTGAGACCATGTCTCTACAAAAAACACAAAATAGGGTCGAGTGCCCTTGAGTTCAATCCCCAGTACCAACAACAAAAAAAAAGTTTATCAGTATCCCATTGCAGATTTAATTTACATTTCCCTAATGGCCAATGGTGTTACATGTCTTTTCACACATACACTTGACATTCATACAGCCACTTTGATGAACTATTTAAATATTTTATTTATTTTATTTTTGAGGTAATTTGTTTCTTATTATTGAGTTTTGAGAATTCTTTACATTTTCAGTGTATGTCTTATTACATGCATAATTGGTAAATATTTTCTCCCAAATCTAGAGACTATCTTTTTATTTCTGTAATAATGTCTTTGAAACAATAGAAGTTTTAATTCATATAAAATCAAATGTATTATTTTTTTTAAAAAATGCATGGTACATGATGTTGGTATTTTTCTAAAAATAATCTATGCCTAACTTGCTAGTGGTAATGTAAAGTGACAAAAATCACTTTGGAAAACCAGTTTGACCATTTCTTAGAAATTTAAGTATCTACCTACCATGTGATCCAGCCAATCCACTCATAAATATTTACCTAAAAGAAATGAAAGTATATATCCACATAAACATTTGCTCATATATGTTCACAATAAATTTATTTATAATATTTACCAACAGGAAATAACCCAAATATCCATCAAAAGCTAAGTTAACAAATAAGTAGCATCTTCATATAATAGAATATTACCCACCAATCTAAAGGAACAAATCATTAACAAATGCCTCAAGTGGATAAATACCAAAAGTTGTGGAGTGAAAGCAGCTAGACAAAAAATTAGTGTACCTTATATGGTTCCATTATGTAAGATTTTATAAAAGGCAAACTAATTTATAGTAACAGAAGATCAGAGGTTTCTTGGGGACAGATGATGAAGTCAGAGAGAGATGAAGGGATGGATTACAAAGAGGCATGAGGAAATTTGGGAGAAGGATAAATATGCTTATTACCTTTAATATGGTAATGGTTTCACCAGTGTGTTGATAGGTCAATAATTGTACACACACGTGGTTTAATGTTTGTCACTTAAATCTCAATAATGTTAAATATTATATCTGCATTCTAATTTCACAAATATGCCAATTCAATTAACCAAAGAGAACGTACTTCTTATGATCAAATCATTCACTCAAAATCAACACATCACCAGTTTCATGATTTTCCTGAGTTCAGGCTAACAGAATGTTGAGAATTGATAAGGCAATCTCAGAAATGTGGTGACAAGATGTAAGACATGCACATTTACATTCTCTCACTCTAAATCGTGAATTGTTGCCATTGACTTCTAGAAAGAGCTTCTCCGTGGGTTCCAAGGACACTTCTAGGAAACACTCTTAAACACACTTTCTTTTTTCTTTTTAAACATGTATTTTTCATGGATTTGGAAAATCAATTTTTCCTATGTTTTCTCTTTTCATAAAATTTTCCCAGGAAAAATAAGGTTTCTAACAGAATTATGTGTTGGAAACAACGAAAAAAGGCCTCCATATCAGCAACTTCTCAACATTTCACACCTCTTTGGGTCCTTGGGTTTCTAAAATATGCTTATAAAGGAAATTTCATCGTAATTTTCTTCACTTGTAACATTTGTTACAAACCTAGCACATCGAAAATCGTTTTGAAAAGTTTTGCCGCTCTTTCTTTTTTTGCTCTGGTTATGTAATTTGGAAGCATTCCATTGCCAAAAGCGTAGTTTTGAACTGTGGGCTTGAATTTTTTTTATAGTTAAGAGAAAAAAGACCATGGTACTTCTTTAAAACTCTGATTAAAACTTTTTAAAATTAAGGGTAAAATAAAGAATGCTTCCCTTCATCCTAAGAGACTGAAGTAAGAAGTAGAAAGAGGGAATTATGTCTCTGAATGTATTTTCTCCTCACCAACCTTGCACCAAGACCCAACAGCCAGGGGGAAGGTTTATACGGAGGATGTGAGGTCTCTCATCCCTGGACTCCAGTGGAGAAGGCTGCAAGGCCCTTAGAGAAACCTTTATGGGCTTTTGTTTAGTGCCACGTTCCATGTGGTGAAGGTGTAATGGAGAGGGGAGAGGATGAATGTATGTTCCTATTTGTCTTGTGTTTCATCTGTTTTTTGACATACTTGCCAATAGCTGTCCCTTTTATTCTTAAAATCATTCAGGTTTGAATGATATAATAACAGTCCTGATCTCCTTCATGGGGCTGGTGCACATATCCCATAGTAGTCACCCAAGGTTGGTTGCTGAAAATTTACAGCTGGTCCTTCACAGGAAACAGGCCATCCACTGAATCAGATGCAGCACTACGTGAGACATTGTGTTTCACCTCTCCTACCACAACAGCCCCAAGCAGACCAAGGCTGAGAACTGACTAACAAGAGAGAGGCGTCCAAAAAGCTCACTTCTTTTTATGGTTAAATAATGCTCCAGTATTTAATTATGCCATGTTCTATTTATTTATCCATGATTCGAACCATATTTATGTTGTTTTAGCATTTGGGCTATTATAAATTATGAATAATGCTGCTATGAATGTTCATTTTTTTTTTAATGAACATGCATTTATGTGAAATAGGTGTGGAATTGCTGGGTCATATGGTAGCAATTCCATGTTTAACTTTTTGAAGAATTGCCAAGATTTTTCAAAGTGACTATATAACATTTTATATTCCTACCAGCAATGTATGAAGGTCCCAATTTCTCTACATCCTCACCAACACTAGCTGTTGGCTGTCTTCTCTCTCTCTCTCTCTCTCTATTTTTGGTATTGAGGATTGAACCCAGAGGCACTTAACCACTGATCCATATCCCCAGGACTCTATTATAGTTTATGTAGAGACAGGCTCTTGCTGAGTTGCTTAGAAACTCACCAAGTTGCTGAGGCTGGCTTTGACCTCACTATTCTCATGCCTCAGGCCCTAAGCCACTGGGATATCACTTCGCCTGGCTTGTTGACTGTTTTAACTGATTCTCTCTCTCTCTTTCTCTTTATTTCTTTTAGTTTAATCACTGATAAGTTTAATGTTTTATAATCGTAATTGTGTATCCATCAGCTTAAACATTTGTAGTGTCATTTTGTTGGAAATATACAAAATCCTCTCTACCAGCTAAAATATATAACTAATTGCTGTCAACCATATTTAGCTTACTGTGCTGTAGAGCTTTTTATGTCTCTGATTTTTGTGTCTTTTCTGTTTTTTTTAATAACTAGTATAATCATTTGTCAATTTTGTTTCAAAAGCAACTTTTTGGTTTTATGGTTTTGTATTGTTTAAAAAGATATTGGTTTCAATTTCATTTCTTTCTTCAATAATTGTTATTATTTCTTTCCCATAATTTTCAGTTTGGTTTGTTCTTTCTTTTCTATTTCCCAAAGTTTCACTGTAAGGTTTTTTATTTGAAAATTTTCTTCTTTTTATGTATGCAACCATTGCTATGAAATTCCCTCTCAGCACTGCTTGTGATTTATTATACAGGTTGGGTGTATTGGTTCCATTTTAACTAGTTTCAAAATTTTTTCAACTTACCTTCTCAGTTTTTCATTGACTTATTGGCTAATCAGTGACATGCATAATTTCTAGACATTTGTACAATTTTCACTGTTATCCTTGTTTTTATTTCCAATTTTATTTTGCTGTAGTCAGAAAAGATAGTTATGATATTATTTTTATTTTTTATTGTTTTACTTTTTTAACTTTGGTACTGGGGATTTTTTTTAATATTTTTTGGTTGATGGATCTTTATTTTATTCATTTATTATTTGTATGTGGTGTTGAGGATTGAACTCAGTGCCTCACGCATGCTAGGCAAGCGCTCTACCACTGAGCCACAGCCCCAGTCCCAGGTACTGGGGATTTTAACTTAGGGGTACTCGACCACTGAGCCACATCCCCAGCCCTATTTTGTGTTTTATGTAAAGACAGTGTCTCACTGAGTTGCTTAGCACCTCGCCATTGCTGAGGTGGCTTTGAATCCACAATTCTCCTGTCTCAGCCTCCCAAAGTGCTGAGATTACGGATGTGCTCCACCGCGCCTGGCTGATATTATTTTTATTTTTAAGAATGTCTTCGAACTTGTTTTTCTTTCATTCTTGATGTGATAAAAATGCATGTTCTAGCTGAACATGGTGGCACACACCTGTGATCCACGATGATCACAAGTCTCAAAATATAAACTGAAAAGGGCTGGGAATGTAGCTCAGTGGTAAACCTTAATGGATTCAGTCCCTCATAATTCCCAAAGAATGTGTATGTAGCTGTTATATGAAACACCCTGTAAATGTCTGTTAGGCCCCATGAGTCTATAGTATTATTATTATATATTTTCTTTTTCAAATAAAAAACACTCAGAAAGCGTTATCTCCCTCTAACTCTTGCAAAGGAAAGAGAAAAATTGATCACCAGTGTCAAATGGCAGTTACAACAATGCAATACCAAAAGCCAGCTACATTCTCAGGAGAGAGTACTTCACCTCCCCCTCATGGTCTCCGGTATTCTACACAGAGAAACTTCCCTCGTAACAAACTATAGAAATAATCTGTTAAGCATAATATTGGTCTATGGTATTATCTAACTCCAAAGTTCCTTTTCTGTTTGGATGATCTGTCCATTGATGAAATTCAGTATTAAAGTCCATAATTATTATTGTATTGGAATCTGTCTCTCCCTTTGGATATAATGATATGTGCTTTTTATTTGAGTTGTCTGGTGTTGGGTACATATATATTTACAATGTTATATTCTCTTGCTGAATTGATATTTTTATCATAATAGAATGACCTTCTTTGCTTATTTTTACAGTTTTCTACTTACCATCTATTTTATTAGATAGGAGTATAGCTACTCTTGCTCAATTTGAGTTGCCATTTTCATTAAATGTCTTTTTTTTATCCATTCACCTTTATATTAGGTATATCTTTACCAATGAGCTGAATTTAATATTGTTACCTTAAATATTCAACCATTCTGAATCTTTCAATTGGGGAATTTAATGCCATTGACATGTAAAGTTATTATTTTTTATGGTTTAGATGTGAGATGTCCCTCTAAAGCTCACATGTGAGACAATGCAAGAAGGTTCAGAGAAGATTGGGTCGTAAGAGTCTTAATGCAATTAGTGAATTAATCCCCTGAAATGCATTAACTGAGTGGTAATTGAGGTAATTGACTGGAGGAGGTGGGAATTGGGGACATGGCTTTGGAAAGATATATAGTTGTATCTTCAAGTGAAGACTTTTCTCTCTGCTCTCTGATCACCATATGAGCTGCTTTTCTCTGCCACACTTTTCCTTCATGATGTTCTGCCTCACCTTGAGCTCCAAGGAATGAAGCTGGCCTTCTATGGACTAATGCCTCTGAAACTGTGAGCCCTCAAATAAATTTTTCCTCCCCTAAAATTGTTCTGGAAGGATCTTTTAGTCACAGCAGCAAAAAAGCTGACTAAAACATTATTGATAGGTAACAACCTATTGCTGTCATTTTATTATTTTCGGGTGGTTATCTATATCCTTCTCTCTTTCCCTCTCTCTTTCTCTCTTCCTTTTAATTATTTTTTGTTTGGTGGTTTTCTTTAGAGATAATGTTTTGTTTTATTCTTTAGTTATCATCATTTACATATCTACACTACCAGCAGTTTTTATAATGTTTTTTATGTTTTCATCACAGTAGTGTTGACTCTTATTTCTAATATGGGCCTCTTATTAAATATTTCTTTTTTAAAATTTTTTTTGAAATTTTTTTTAGTTATAGATAGACACACAATTGCTTTATTTATTTTTATGTGGTGCTGAGAATCGAACCCAGTGCCTCACACTTGCTAGGCAAGTGTTCTACCACTGAGCTACAGCCTCAGCCCCATTATTAAATATTTCTTGTAAGCCTGCTAGGATACAGAAAAATTCTGTAAGTTTTCACATGTCTGAAAAAGAAAATTTCTTCCTCATTCCTAAAACATAACTTTGCTGGGTACAGTATTCATAGCTGGAAGGGTTTTTCTTGGGTGTTTATTTATTTTTATTTTTATTTTTTTTTAGTGCTCTGAATATATTATTCCATTCTATCCTGGCCCTGATAAAATATTTTTCATAAAATATCTGCTATCATTCAATTAACATATCCTTCTATGTTATTTAATATTTTCTTTTTGCTAAGAATTATTTTTCTTTTCATTGTGACAGCTTGATTATAATGTGTCTTGGAGAGGACTGTATGAATTGAGTCTAATTAGGGTTCTTTGAGCTTCATGGGATCTGGTTTCCCTAACTGTCCTCATATCTGAGAATTTTTCAGCTATTATTTTGATAAATATATTTTCTATGCCTTTTTCCAATTCTTCTTCCTCTAGTACAGAAATAATGCAAATATTTGTCCAGTAAATGTTGTACCTTAGGTCCCTTAGACTTTTCATTCATTTCATGCATTTTTTTCTTCTTATCCTCTAATTGAATTAATACAAAAGATCTGTTTTCAGCCAGGCATGGTGGTGTATGTCTGTAATCCCAGCTATCCAGGAGGTGTAGGGGAATCCATCTTTGCTCTGAGAAAAAAACAAACAAACAAACAATATGGAAGAGAGACCAGGAGTACCTGAGTGTCTCATCTCCTCTCTGTGATGCTATCTTGAGTTTTTGTATTCTACAAGGATCTCACCACTGCTATGCTTCAGGGGACTTCCTCAATCACAACAGTTGGACTGCAGTTGCTTATACTGTGCTGTGGTACCTTCTAGTAGGGAAGTGAGCAACAGACAACTCAATTCAGCCATAACACTAATGTCACCCATCTCCCAGATTTTGTTTCACTCACTCTCTCTCTCCTGAGGATTCTTGATCAATAAATTATTTACACAAGAATCTCAGGCTGTGTTTCTAGAAAAAATGACCAAGATAGTATTGGAACTGATGGTTCCAGGAGGCAGTCTTTACTGATGTGACTCTAGAGCTGGTTAACTCACTAGCTGAGTGACAATGACAGTGCAGGCACTCGTGGCAGGAGAAGTGTTGACAGTCTGTCAATCCACTGTTGACATCTGGCCCAGTGACTGCACAAACTTTCACCTATGGTGACATAAATAAGACATGGCAGGAAGGAGGTAGACTTGCTTCTCAGGGTCTGCGAGGTTTGAGAGATTTTAAAAATAGTAATTATACAAACTATTGGAATCAGGTAGCTATGGCTAAATGCCATTTGTGCATTGAAGGAAGGAAATAGCAGGCTCAGCTCTGTTAATTATGAATTTAAAGTGTGAAAGCTGAGAGTAAAGTGGTAGTAATTCGAAGGATCATCATCTCTTGAAGCCAGACAGAAGACAGAGCTAGAAATGAAATACAACACTTGATTATAAAAGTGTAAGAATTATTATCACATTAGGCATATTTCCTATGCCAACCACAGCTTGATAGGGAAAAAGTATGTTTCTGATACTTGAAGTGAAGGATATTTGACCTAGGTGTACCTGAAAACCTTCAATGCCTGCTTTCCTGAACTCACTGGGGCTGCAAAAGTGGTTTATTTCCTTGTTGGAAGCTAAGGTTCCCTTAAAGATATTCAGAGTTCTCCAACACAACTGCCTTATAAGAAAACAACTTTTTTTCTAGCATATATAGTCGCATACACTCATGACCTTCAGATCCACAGCTAGAATGAAATCTCAGGGTAACCTTACTAGGAATTGCTGAGTTTGACAGGAACGGGAAGAATTATAACCCAATAAGCCAGAATCTTGCTACTATGGACTGGCAAGAAATTCAGTGGTCAACATATTATATCTATAGTTGTGATTTTGCAAATATAAACTGAGGCATGTTTAAATAAAAAACTTCAAAGTATTATAAATTTAGTAATATTTTGTAGTTTATTATACTGTTTTGTTTTAATTTCAAATACAGATATTTGACAGATCCTAATTATGGTTAAAATATATTAAAGTCCCAACTCAATTGTATGGTCTTATCAAATAAATTAATACTTGTACATCACCTATTTTATAATTTTTATAACTTTTATTATACTTTTATCAATGCCTATTAAAAATAAAATTTAGTCAAAGCAAATTTAATTGTACTAAATGATACTTCATTTCTCAGTATATTCTCTCAATATTCTGTTTTTTAATATTTTGAAATTATTTTAATTATATGGAATTTGAAGAAATTTTACTTTATGATATGTAATTGATCTGGGATGCTGAAACTTAGAAGTAATTAAGCAGTTTCTTTTCCTGGAATTGAGTCTAATATTTTCGAGAAGATACCTGGCAGTAATAACTATATAATCAGATTTTCACAAACTAGCTACCTGAGCGACAGAGTAATTTAATATGTTTTTAATTTGATTCAGAAAGTATTTCTGTTAAATGGTAAGCATATTGTCATATTGTCTCCAATGTTACATTAGCTGATGATCCTTTGATACTGTTTTTTTTTTTTTTTTTTTTAGTACTAGAGTTTGAACCCAGAGGTGCTGCTTTACCACTGAACTACATCCGCAGCCCTTTCTAATTTTTTATTTTGAGATAAGGTCTTGTTCAGTTGCCAAAGCTGGCTTTGAATTTGTGACCCTCCTGCCCCAGTCTCCACATAGCTGAAATGACAGGTGTTCACCAACAGGTCTGGCTCAGTTGATGATTATTTTATAAAGAAAGAAAGAATGAAAATATCTCTTGATTAAAACACCCCTTTAGCTAGAAAGTTCAGGTACAAGAAAGAATGGGTGAATTGTATGAAGCAGATACATTAATGCATAGAGTTAAGGAAAGAGAGCTATCACAGGCCTCCTATTATGTACTCATCACTGGAAGATGCACCTTTAAAACACTAATAGCCTTGAGGACCTCTTGAGCCATTACTTCATACCAGCAGGTTTCCAGTTGTGGTCCTTGGGTCCTGGAACCTCCTTAATGCAGTGCCAGTGGATGCATAAGTTCAAAAGAGGCCAAGCTCTAGGTTTCCTACTTTCAGGGGAAACAGCTTCTTTATAATCTATTATAAACACTTAACTTTGAAACAGAATTATATTTGAAGAAAGAAATGGTTATATTTTAAAACCCTTGCCCTGGTTGACTGTCAAGTTGCAACTGTTCTTCTCTGCCCTATCTGGTCCTTGTGGTATCTGTGCTAACCTCACTGTCAACCTGAAGTTCTGTCTGCCCTGATGTTTCCACGCCTGGAACTATTTCCAGTCACACAGGTCACTTTGTTACTACAGTAGTAGTAACAAACCTACTACTGGATTACTAATATGTGTATGCTAATGATATAATTTCAATCTTAAGTGTCTAGGAAATGCAAGAAGCTCAAGCAGTGTGTATGTGGGGGGGAACAAGGGTGGAGTCAGGATTGTGATTTTTTTCCTTTATAAAGGTCTCTCTTGGGCCTTTCCTTGGAGGTCAAAGGTTGTATAATTTAAAGAAAACACATGCAATGTGCTTAACCTGTACAATGTGCTGTTTTCTGAGTTTTTGAGGTGAGAAAAAAGTGGGCTATATCACAGGCAACCATACAGGGTGAGGGATGTTTTAACTAGGCCAAACGCATGGTGTTGCCTTGGGTCAAAACAATTTATATCAGTCCTAAAAATGAATGCCATATTAATCAAATTTATGAAAATATATGCACATACTGACATTAAATCTAGCCACAGATATTGAAAACCATACAGTTCATACTTCTATCTTCAATGCTAATCCAAAACTACAGGGCTCATTCTACCTTTCTTCCATTCTGTATTTGTAACCTCCTTCTCTAGCAGCATGAATATGGTCTCCATTATCTTCAATCTATCTAATTTCCTCAGCATTCCTGTTTGTAGTAAATTCCCCCTGTATGTGCTAGCACCTCGTCTCCCAGTCACACTGCTCTGGGTTGGATTTCTCACATTGGCCACAACCTTTTCCCAACGGGCACGCCCCTCATTGTGCTTGGTTTCTGACTCCTTCCCAACTCTGGCTAATTTCCAAGTGGTGACCTTCTTCTTACAGGTCTGCCCCACAGGGACGTCTCCTTAGCACAATTGTCCTCTGACAGGCACAGACACATGACGACGTCTCTCTTCCTGTTTTAGCTCTGCCATCCCACATGAAAGCTCTTCCTACGCAAGGCCAGTCAGCCTCCTGAGTCCACCTGGACTCCAAACCTTAGTGGCAAGGTGCTCTTTTGCAAATTACCCTCCTTGTCCTGATCAGGTTTTACACCCTAAAAACCTGAGCCTGGCTGCCCTTCCTTGTGGGTGATTTCCTTTCAATTCCATTCAGGCTCTGGCTGTCCACACCAGGGATTTGTGTCTCTTGTTACCTGTCTCTTTCTGCTTCACTCCAATGTCCAGAGTGGGTTGCCCTCCCCAACGTGGCTGCCCTCACTGCCCAGCTTGGATTCCATCGTCCCTTACCAGTCCATGCTCACACCTCCATGCCTACCTTCTTCAGCACATCCTCAGAGCATTAGGACTCAAAGCCCCAATATAGGAAGAAAAGGAGAAGAGAAAGAAAAAGGAAGAAGAAACACTTTTAATCTTTTGCTCATGTTACAAAAATGTTCCCTTTCCTATTGTTTCTCTCTTTCTGACCAAAGTGTCACTTCCAATTTGCTTTGGAAATGTCTTATGCCAGAGAGTACTTTACTTTCCTAGCCAATCATCTCAATACCAATCATCTAACATGTATTCTTTCATGGAAGACGTGACACAAACAGCTTGAAATGCTAGGTGTTCATAAATGCTATCTTTCTTTAATCCATACCAGTGTAATGACAGTGCCTCAGCATGACGTGCTCTAGTTGGCAAACTCTTATTTAGAAGTAGAACCCCTCTAGGAATTGACTATATCTATTGTTACTTACTCATTTCATTTGCTGGTATTTTTATATCAGACTGCAGCAATAGTTTTGAAAGTAAATAATCTAGCCAACCAACCAGTGAATATAATTTCAATGAAAAAAAAAGTCACTTTCATTCTCATTGGAAAAATTAAAGCAATTATCATTTGGCATTATTGACTTACATTCTTTTAGTAATGAAATGCTCAGATTCGTTTTGAAAATTAAGGAATAATGTAAATTCAACACAAAAAAATCGAGACTGGCAATAATCCTGACAATGTTTTTTCCCTAACTGTGTTTGTCACATAATTGCAGTGAAAAATATGTACATAAAAATATCAAAGTTCATAATACTCATTTTGATGGTGTTTAAAGAAGTGTTTGGGAGTCTGATATTGGCACATGTTCTAATTATTCTAATATTCATTCATGTCAGAAATAACAAAGGCAGTTCATGCTACACAGTTTCCCATTATCTGATAGTCACCTTTTCAATAAAGCAGAAATCTAATGAGATAAATTAAGAAAATAAAATACATTTGAATAGTTATGCTGCTTTAAGTAGGATAGGATTACCTAAATGCATATTATCATTTTAAGGAAAGACAGTCTTTCTTGGTTTAGTTTGCTAGAAGTGAAAAGAATTCCTTTCTTACTAACTTTTAGTCAACAATAGTGCAGTGATTGGCTGAGCTCCAGTGACTGACACAAACCAGATTCCCAGCTATTTGAAGAGTATCTGGTGACAAAATTAATAAGATTTGCTTTATGATATGCAGGTGTTCTGTGGGACTATAAGAGAAGAAAAGAGCTGGGGTTTGGGGACACATTCTCTGTGTCAAGCACTAATTTATGTCATTTACTTCTCAAGCAATTCTGAAGGTTGCCACTCATCTCGAATAAACAGCAATTTAAAAGAAAAGTTAAAGGGCTTATAATATGTTATGGTAAGGTACACTGTCTAGGCCATACAGAGAAAACTGTACAAATGTTAATTTCTGGAGCTAGGCAATAAAAGGTTCTGCAAAAGCATAATTTGGTCTCCTCCTCAACTTTTTACAATGTCATCTTCCTTCCCAAGTTTCTTATGAGAAAGCTTGTCTTAAAGCTTCATGAATTTTAAGCAAAACCAAAATCAATAATTATTTCTACTTGAGCTTACATATATACTCTTGAGCTAAAGTGAAAGCTAGTTTAAATATGCTTATATTAAAGAATAAGTTTCATGAGTAGTATTTTTTTCCTATTTGGGAATAAATGTGTGATTCTATTGCACAACATAAGAAATTTATTCAATTATTTCTAAAAAGCAAATCCTCAAAATAAACTCCAGATTATATACCTTCATAAGCAAGAATAATACAACATAATTGAATAACTTAAAAGAACACTTGTTGAATTTATTCTTTTCTCTGAATCACTGTCTTGATAATGATGAAAAAATGATTTTAACTCTCCTTTGAAAATTAACTCTCTGGAAATAAAAAAAAGCATTCAATGTAAGATGAACAAATGTATAAAATTAGTGAAGTTTGCCAAATACACATAAGGATTGATTCTTCTAGCATCAATGGATACCAGACATTTTCCATGGCAGGATTAGTAATATTGACATTTCTTTTTACCTCCAACTTGACTATAGCTCATCTGGAGCATTACAAATGGTTCCATTTTTACTTAACCTTTTAATATGATATTCATCATGGTATGGTCAACTTAATTTTTACTTTGAAAATATTGCATTAAAATATGATCTATCTTGACTATTGAGACAACTCCAGTTTATTCGATCTCTCCTCTTCCTACTGTGTAGGTCACCAGTGCTGGGTTCTGTCTCTGTCGATCCATTGACAACTAAAATATTAAAAAAAAAAAAGAATCAATAAATGGGATGGATTCAAACTAAAAAGCTTCCTCTCAGCAGAAGAAACAATCAATTAAGTGAATAGAGAGCCTACATTCTGGGTGCAAATTTTTGCCACATGCACATCAGATAGAGCACTGATCTCCAGGATATAAAGAACTCAAAAAACTTAACATCAAAAAAACAACCCAATCAATAAATGGGCTAGAAAGCTGAACAGACACTTCTCAGAAGATATACAATCTATCAACAAATATACGAAAAATGTTCAACATCTCTAGCCATTAGAGAAATGCAAATCAAAACTACAATTTCATCTCATGCCAGTCAGAATGGCAGTTATCAAGAATACAAACAACAACAAGTGTTGGTTAGGATGTGGAGGAAAAGGCACCCTCATACACTGCTGGTGGGACTGCAAATTGGTACAACCAATCTGGAAAGCAGTATGGAGATTCCTTAGAAAACTTGGAATGGAACTACCATTTGACCCAGCTGTCCCACTCCTTGGTCTATACCCAAAGGACTTAAAAACAGCATACTATAGTGATGTAGCCACTTCAATGTTTATAGCAGCTCAATTCACAATAGCCAAACTGTGGAACTGACCTAGATGCTCTTCAATAGATGAATGGATAAAGAAATTGTGGTATATATACACAATGGAATATTACTCAGCATTAAAAGAGAATGAAATTATGGTATTTGCAGGTAAAATGGATAGAGATGGAGAATATCATGCTAAGAAAAGTAAGCCAATCCCAAAAAACCAAAGGCTGAATATTCTCTCTGGTGAGTGTATGCTGATCCCTTATTGGGGAGGGGCCATGGGAAGAATGAAGAAACTTTGGTCAAAGGGGAGGAAAGAGAAGGGATGGGACATGGGGATAGGAAATATGGTGGAATGAGATAAACAAAAATACCCTAGGTACATGTATGACTGCACATATGATGTAATTCTATATTGTTTATGACCAGAGAAATGAAAAGTTGTGCTCCATTTGTGTGCAATGAATCAAAATGCATTCTGCTGTCACGTATACCTAAGTAGAATAAATACATGTTTAAAAAAACGCTGCAGTCAAGCCTGTTCTTCCTCATCACTTCCTCCAGCACTTTGACCATATTGTTCTTCTGGTCTGCAACACCCTCTCCATCCATCTTCTCTGGGATATAACCTCTGCTTGTTCTGTAGATTCAGCTTTGCAGTCTCACTTTCTAGAGAGAGCCCCTTATCAATGTGTCAGCTGGCCCACCTCTTTGTGCTCACCCTGTTATTTCATTGTTTGTATCTAATTCCTTGTCTGTTTCCCACCAGGAGATCATAAGTTTTCTTACATAAGTAAGAAACATTTGGACAGTAGTTCTTAGTATAAAGGTAAACTCCTGTCAAACTGCTAGTGGAAAAGATATGAAAGTGATAACTCTCAAGAAAACCTAAATGGCCCCTCATCATAGTTGGAGGTCAGGAGATTGAGTTTGGGTCCTGTGGAAGTGAGACCTGTCTGTGCTGTGGATGAGGCCAGATCATACATTGAGTTACATCGTTTAGCACACTTAAAAAAATTTACTACTTGATGAGTATTTTGAAATGTGTCTTGTTTTCCTCATTCTATTAAGATCTTTGTGGTGGAGGACTTCATCTCTACCAGATATAATGTCACAGGTCAGGCTCCAGAGTCAGAATTAGATTCCACCCCCAGAGATTACAATTCCATGAGAATGTACTGATAAAATAACCACAGGATTGTGACCTGTGAGAGAATAATTATAACTGAGAAATACAGTTTGAGGGATGATTTAAAGATTAAATAGGTATGTTGTAAAGAAAAAGAACTTGAAGTTCTAGTTTGGAAAAATGGGGAAACACATATAGTAATGTTAGAGTTAAATTGCATATATTAGGTTTAATTTGTGATTTTAAATATCTTTCCAAAGTTATGACTAAAATGGCCTAATAAGGGTGTTATCTTGATCACTGATCCCCATTTGGAGCAATTACACATGGATCCACTGACCCAAATATTTGATCTCTAATACTATTCTCTATTTACAGGAACCAAATATCTTTGGAAAATAATTGATTCCATGTTTTAAGACTCAATATGAATTTGAAAATCTTGTTTTTGCCAGATTTTAAGAGTGATTTCAGAAAAAGTCAGAGTATAAAAATGCAGTGTAGTCAGTTGAAAGCATTCTTTGGTCCACTTGTGATGATTTAAGTCCAAACATAGATGATTATAGTTGAGAAGAAAGTTGGGATTGTGATATGAATCATAATCATGCTTAAAAGGGAAAAGGTAATACAATACATGCAGGATTGTAAGGTAAAAGAAGGGCAACTATCTTAGGATACGTTTAACCTAAAGTTCATTTTTTAAAAAATAGTTTTTTAGTTGTAGATGGACACAATATCTTTATTTATTTATTTTTATGTGGTACTGAGGATCGAACCCAGAGCCTCACGTATGTGAGTCAAGTGCTCTACCACTGAGCTACAATCCCAGCCACTAAAGTTCATTTTAAATAAGCTGGGAAGTATACTGGACTTTTTCTGTATCTTTTCTTTTATATATACCAACTAGTAAAATTGTTTGAATCTCTAGATTTATAAATAGTGGGTCCAGAAAGGTTTCACTTGACAGGTACTATATAAAATGGCTATAGAATTCATGGGCATGACAGGTATTTGAAGTTGTGATTTTTTTCCATTAATACTCTTGTGAGTTCCTCCACGGTTTACAATGAGAACAATGAGGTATTTTTTCGGTAACACCAGTTGCACATTCTCCTACAGGTAACTACTTCTCTTACCTTCTGCCATGCTTTTCAGGTAGTTCAATAGGCAGAGATTCTCTTTCGGGGTCCAATGGTCACTCCAGGCATCCTCATGGATTGCACCTAAAACAAATTCAGGCTTTGATTATCTTTATGTATATCCTACATCTGACTCACGGGAAACAATCACCCATCCTCTACCTTGAGAGTTTAGGAGCACTGACTGCTCAGTGTAAACCCTCTCCCCTTTGTTTCTGTAACCATAGCATCCAGTGAGCTTATTGTTCCTTTTCAACTTTCCTGACAGATGGAAGAGTGAACCACAGTGTCACCAAGCTGTGGATAGCACAAAGCAATCCCTCTAATAAATACTATTGAAGCCTCCTTTCCTGATTTGTGGAGGAGAAAGTACTCTCAACTTCCCTTCTGCTGCATTAGATGGGCCTCAGAACACAGCTGTCTCTAAAGAACTCTTTTCATACAACTCAGCAATCCTTTTATTGCCCTCAGTCTCTAAATGATTTTTATAACCTAGACAAGTTCCCTGAATTTTTGTCCATCTTTCTTGAAATTCCTAAATGGTAGTCTGTCTTCCAACTCATTTTGATATATGAAATCTATTGCTTTAGGACTTAGACATAATTTCATCTTGACTTCCAAGTAGACATCAATATTCCACATAATTCTAGCACACATGATAATATGGGAGAGTAGCAAGAGCATGGGTGTTGCAATGCTGACAAAAAGAAACTTCCAAAACCTGACTTCACAGAAGGGCATTGGGACCCCAAACTCATGAATACTCTCTCAGGTTTGTATCACTGTGATCCTGCGATATAACTTTGAGTTGATTGGTTGGTGACCCAAATTATATGCTTTTGACTTGGCAGTAGAATTGTGTGTTGGAGACTGGAGGAAGTGTCATAGGATTACACCGACCCTGGATAGGATTGAAATGCCTATTATTGTAGACTCCTTAAGTGATTATGAGGTAGAGATAATGAAGGGATAAACCCATGGGCTCTGGTTCCTTTTTGGAGGTAGAGGTAACAGGGATTGAACTCAGGGGCACTTGGCTACTGAGCCATATCCTCAGTCCTATTTTTTTTTTTTTTCTTTAGAGACAGGATCTCTCTGAATAGCCTTGCTTTTCCTGAGTGTAATGGTTAGTTTGAATTGTCAATGTGACTGGATTAAGAGATGTCAAGGATTAAGAAGTTTATGGGTGTGTCAATGAGGGTATGTCTAGGAATGATTAGCATACGGAATCGCCAACTGAAATGGAGACCCTCTCTAAGTGTGGGCAACACCATCCAATAGGATGATGGCTTGGATGGAATAAAAGTTGGAAGAACAAGGAACTAGCTGCAGATGCAAGCTCATTCTTCTTGAACGGGTTCTTGATTGCTGCTGCAATTGTCTGAGAATATTGGACTCTCGCTTCTTCACTCTTCCAAAGCAGACTCTGCCAGTGATTCTTCAGAAGCCTTTAGTCTCATACTAGGATAGCACCATTGATTCCTCTTGTTCTGGGGCTTTAGCCTCTTGGACTGAGCAGCGACTGCTTCTTCCAGCTCTCCAACCTGCAGACAGCCATTGCAGACTACCCAGCTTCTGGTTCACATAAGCCAACCTATTAAGTCCCTTTTTATAATTATACTTTCTATTGATTCTGTTCCTCTAGAGAACCCTGAGTAATACACTGAGATTGGCTTTGAACTTGTGATCTTCCTACCTCAGCCTCCCAAGCTGATGGGATTATAGGCATGTGCCCCTGTGCCTGGCTGATTCTTTAAAAAAGTAATGATTTTGAAAATATTATATGTGTTTACATTTTAAGTATTTAAGAGAAATGGTCATGTTAAATTTCTAGTTTTTAAAAGAATGTGATAGTATAAGCTATCAGTTTTTCTTAATAGCTACTCTTTATTCTTTTTAGTAAGAGAGTCTAAATAGAGTCTTTGGCTTTTAAGGTAGGCACATCGATGCCCAGCTAGCAAGTACATTTTTAATCGTCCTTGAAGGCTTAAAAGCCAAATGGGGACATGTGATTAAGTATGGGCTAAAGGTGTATGAACAGATTTATATTTGCAATTTATGGATCATTTTCAGTTTTAGGGTAAGCTGCCTACTATGGACACCTGTCTTTTCTTCCAGAAAATGGTACACAGATGTGCAGTGATCCAAACTGCGTCATTCAGGAGTGGACAATACACAAGGTCCAGGTGAAGATAGAAGGAACTTGTGCCTCTGAATGGCCTTAGAGAACAGAGTTCTCCTACTAGGTAGAATATGTAGAATGTTATACTTGGAAGATATACATCTGTATCTTAATTTAAGCCATTTTATTTTAGTGTCTGTTATAGAAACTTAGCTTTTACTTTGAATAATACAATGAAATTTGATTAAATTTTTTGGTTATTTTTGGTTGTGAGATAAAACCACCTCCAAATGCAGTGACTTAAAAACAACATTTTTTTACTGTTATTGTTCTGTGGATTGACTGAACTCAGGTTGAGCAGCTGCCCCAGAGTATCTTATTATCAGATAGATGCAAAAGCTACAGTCATCTGAAGCCTCAACTGGCTTGAATGTCCAGGATGGCTTACTCTTATGCCTAATACCAGCTGCGAGCTCAACTAGAGTTGATACTGAAACTGGGCATCTACATATACTGTTTAGATGGTCAGGCTTCCCACAGCATGCTGTCTAGTTGCCGAAAGCCAATGTTCCAAGGACAAGAAGAACAGTGCCAAGACTTTGTATAATCGCCTTGCACATCCCGAACATCTCTTCTACCACATTCTACCTGTCAACAGGCACTAAATCCAGTCAGTATTCAAAGATAAAGGGATTCTCAATGGAATGAGTAGCCAAAATAATTTGTAGACATCTTTAATCTGTTACATTAACTATATGAGATATTTTACCTGCAATTTAAAAAAAATTAATGTTTTGAGAAATTATTTTTCAACATAAACCTATTTTATATAGAAGTTTAATAATTGTTCATTAATTACACTGCAAACAATAGCTAGTACTCCTCATACCATTAAAAAATCTTAGCAATGTTTATAACCATTTTATATCAGCATAAAGTAAAATACAGAGACCCAAAATAATATGAATTAAAAATAAAAAGCTATTGTCAGGATCATGCCACTACTACTATTAGTTAACTTTTCTAAGAACTTGGTATAAGAGCTGAGTATGTGGGTACACACCTGTAATCCCAGCTCTTCAGGAGGCAGCAGCAGGAGAATTACAAGTTCCAGGCCAGCTGGGGAAATTTAGTAAGATCTTGTTTCAGAATTAAAAAAAGAAAAACAAACAAAAAAGGACTGGGGATGTAGCTCAGCTCTAGCATGCCCCTGGGTCCAATCTCCAGTATCAAAAGAATAAAATATAATAAAATAAAATAAAATAAAATAAAATAAAATAAAATAAGCTGAGATATAGCTCAGTGTTAGAGCACTTCTGGGTTTAATTTCCAGTACTGGAAAGAAAAAGAAAGAAGGAAGGAAGGAAGGAAGGAAGGAAGGAAGGAAGGAAGGATGGATAGAGAGAGAGGGAGGGAGGAAGGAAAGAGAACTTTGTGTAAGATACCAGAATAAGTGTTATTCCCTGATGACCTCATTCATTTCTCATAAAACCCAGTAAGAAAACACTATTATTGTTCATACAGTTATATAACTGTGCAATGGTATGATCATGATTGTGAAGAAATGAAAGCTTAAATTAGTTGCCTAAAGTCACAAAGATAAAAATAGCTGAACACGACTCAAGGTTCTAGGACTAAGCCACAAGTCTGAACCTGGATCCCCTGGATCCTTGTTTGAACCAAGTTTCTCTCTCATGCTGTCCTGCATGGCAGTAACATACTAAGGAAGTTCTGCTTTGTGGGTTTTTAAAAACAATATTGACTTTTCATATCACAATGTAGATTCTTTCTTGCATTTCTTTCTTATGAGTAGTAGACACACAGAAGATTTTTCAATGCTTCTAAATGTTTTTAGTACTTTTTTGGATAAATCTTAGCAAGTCTGAAAATAATTATAGAGAAAATATCCAACAACTCATTATGTCTCTTTCAAGACTTTTATTTACATCTTGAACTGTTTTTAATCTTTCCTTTATTTTCTAAGTTAAATTTGTATTGTATTACCATGTTGTAACCTTTTTTTTCTTACAATATTCTAGCATATTCTGATATTATCAAAACATTTTTAAAACCTCTTCATTAAATAGCAGTTATACATAAAACTAGAGCAGAATGATGAACACCCTGGATTCTTTATTCAGTGTTAGCAGGGTGAATATTTCATCCATAACAGTCCCTACTTCCCTCTTCTCCGGCTACTTATCATTTCATCTATACATTTTCAATGTTTGAATGGTATCTTATCTCACAATAAACCACATTTTGATTTTGCTTGTATAAAAATCTGGTTACAATGAGAATCTTTTCACCATGTTCCTGACCAGATCATCTGCCCTATTCTGTGATTACGGTGCTCTTACATAAACACCCTTACAGTAGGACACCCTTCAATTAAATTTCAGGTTGCTGAATCCTCACCATGGTTCTCTAATATGAGCAGGACACATCTTCATACCAAATCCATCAAATCAAAAAAAGAGCAAAATCTTGGTATTAGTAGTTTTTGAAATCATTCAACCCCAAAGTGGTACTTCTGAAGACAAAATACCTTAACAAAGACACAGTTAAGATTTCCCATGAAGCATGAGAAAGTGAACACATCCTTCAGCTCAAACTATTACTTACTCAGCCCTATGCAATCTTTTTTTTTTTTTCATTAGAGACTCAGTTTGTTTTAATACTTCTGTTGGCCTACACCTTTGCCCAGGAGGGTATTTATCAGGTTGATTTATATCCTTTGTCTATTTAATGAAGATAGTGAAAAATGGCTGCCCTCTAAATAATGCTTTGGAGGCCTTGCTAAAAAGGCCTTTAAATAATACTTTGGGAAACAAATATATCAGCAAAAAAGAAATCAGAAAATAAAAGTCTCTGTTACAAGAACTAGGGATTTTTATGAGATAAATGAATGTCTTAGGGCCAGTTGCAAGGACACCCAGTTCTATGACCGTAGGCAAAATGTCAACGATTTCATTTAAAAACTCATTTCTACAAAGTTTACAGCCTTACTGATTCAGTTCCCTTGGGTCCCAATTGACTTCAAGAAAATAACGATCTTAAATCACATTTTCCAGTTCATTTGTGCTAAGAGTGAGTATTTTACTCTGCATCATATTTATTCCTTCTGCACTAATAATTTTCTTCTATAAATCATGTATTTATTTAATAATTGAGACACAAATTAGAAGTTATCTTTGTGTTGTAAGTTCACGTTAAATAATTCTCATTCTTTCTCTCTAGTGCACTAAATTTATGAATTTTAAGACTATATTTAAGGCCCATTTGTTTACCAGTATTATTTTGTTCTTGTAATTATTATTTAGAAAATTAATATTTGTTTCTAATTTATTGAATATTTACCACATGCCAGACAAATTACATGCTTTATATCAAATTTTCTTCTCATACCATACAAGGTAGATATTTTTACCCCTTGCAACAGATGAGGTAACTGAAGGTCAGAGAGGTTAAGAAACTACCCAGGAGGGAGCACAGTTCTGTCCACATTCAATGGATACAATTGGTCTTGAATATTTTCTGAATAGATAATATAAGTATTTTGATGAAATACTGTTCAAGTTCTTATGTCATAGTTATATAGTATAACTATTATTATTATATAGTATTATGCTATTATTTATACAGTTTTTGATGATATAATATCACCAGTGAATCATGTCTAGATTTTGCAGTTGATTCAAATAAAATTATGCCTGTATATAGTTTGTTAGTCATTCACTTATATTTTTGTAAGCATTTGAAAGTAAAGAAATTTCACTACATTTAAAGTACTAATGATTTGGAAGGTCAGAATTCTCAAAAAACATACTGTCTACTTAGTAAACCAAATAAGACAATTCACTGTGCTTGTGTCTAAGCTAAAATTTGTATTTGCTATTGGAAGAGGACAGCAATAGGAATTAGGATATCACATTTTGGATCTTGTGTGTGTGTGTGTGTGTGTGTGTGCATACTAGCTCCTGGTGGATTAAAAAAATGTGAAACCTAAATTATTATTGGTTTCTATAATATATTATTTAATTTCAGCCCATTGGGATTAAACATTTATAGATCTGAAAATATAGCAGTGCAATTAATATGAAAGTGTGAAATTGTTCAGGTATGGTCGCACATGCTTGCAATCCCAGCAATTTGGGAGGCACAGGCAGGAGGAGAATCACAAGTCAAATTCTAATCCAGCCTTAGCAATTTAGCGAGGCTCTGAGCAACTCTGCAAGCCCCTGTCTCAAAAAATAAATATATAAATAAATAAATAGAAATAAAACAAACAAACAAAATAGCCCAGTGGTAAAGTGCCCCTGGGTTCAATCCCCAGTACAAACAATGGGTGACTATAATTATTTACACGACCTTGTGAGAGTATAATGGAAGCAAAAATAGCTGTCAAGACTAGAGTTCACCATTTGCATTGGTCAGTACTCTATTATTATAAGGGGATAACAGATGTGGGTAAAAGTATCTTATGTCCGTCCTTCAAAACATGTTTAATGACCTACATGTGTTTTGCTTTATAAAGAAAGGGAAAAATTTGAAGGTATTAATCACATTATTAGCTAGCTAATGATATAAAAAGGCAATTCAGAATTTATCCAAAATTTATCCTTTTTATATTGTTCTTGTCAGATTTGGAGAAGTTTATATCAGTTTTATAAAATATGTTAGGGTCCCGCTCCTCTTTTTTGTGCTCTCTGAAAGAAGTTCTATAAAAAGTTCACTCTTCCTTCCTCAAACTTTTCATGAAATGTTTCCTGACGTTCTTTATTGTACATTTAAAAAAAATTTTTTAGTTGTACATGGACACAATATCTTTATTTTGTTTTGTTTTTATGTGGTGCTGAGGACCAAACCCAGTGCCTCCCACATGTGAGGCAAATGCTCTGCCACTGAGCAGCAACCCCAGCCTTTTATTGTACATTTTTAAAGAAACATTTTTGGCAAAATTGTTCCAGATGGCTGGTAGTTATTGGTTTTCTGTTTGTCTGTCATATCTTTTTATATTCCTTTATTTTCAAATCGTGGTGTGGTTTTCTTTTTTTCCTATTTCTTCTGAGGAACAAAATGTTGTGTTTAAAATATTCTTGATAGTTTTTATTTTAATAGATGAGCTACATCTATTACATTTATTAATTATTGTTACATTTGGACTAATTTCTGCCCTTTTATTTGTGTTTCTGTTAGGCTTTTTTTTCCTACTCTTTTCCTTCCTGGTTTTTGTTAATTAATACAATTTTCTTTTCTGATTTAATTTGAAATACATAATTCTGTGTTTCTCATTAAGTTTAAAATATTCAGTATCTGTCCTCTGCCAGAGGAGAACATGGAACTTGGAAATTACTGTCTATATACTCATTCACTTCTTTTTCCATATCTAGAATTGAATTCTAATTTTATAAAACAAATATCCTTAAATGCCAATAGTAATTATCTACTTCTTTCTTTTCCCTTTTCCTAATTATTCCACTTACCTTCATTTCTTGCATTTTTGTCTGGGTTTAGAGTTCTCGCTAAAGTATTTCCTTTGGTGATTCTTTTAGTGGTATATTTTAAATTATAGTCCTTCAGTCTATGTATTATCTAAAATGTTTTGATTTTGTCACAAGAAATTTTCAGCTGGTTATAAGAAATCTGAGTTGACTGCAAAAAAGCTCGATCTTTATTGTCAATATTAAGAAGTCTGCTGTTGGTCAAATTGCCCTTTTTTGTAAATAAAAAGATTTCCCTGGAGAATTATTCCATAGATAACTATTTTTCTTTTTATCATTGATGTTCTGAAATTCTATGGAAATGTGCTTAGATGCAGAATTATTCAGAATTATTTTACATATGCCTTTGGCCTTCATTATTCACTTTCTAGCTGAGAAAGCACCTTTTTAAAATTATGGAAAAATCTAAATAAATATATCTGAAGATTGCCATCTAGTCGACCTTCCTTTTCTCAAAAACTATAATTTCTATTAGACATATGCAGGCACTTTTGACTTTTACATTACTTCACTTTGTTTTCAAATTTTAACAAATGCATCTTTATATTCCTTTAGCTCTATTATTCAGTTTACTATTCCCTCTTCATCTCTGTAGCTTAATTTCCATCTTGCTGAATTTTTATATTTAATAGTTTGATTTCAAACATATTTTTTGCTCTCTGGATTTCAAATTTTTGTTTTTATTTATTTATTTTTTTGGTTTTTATTCATAGCCACTTGATTCTTTTCCTTGAAAACTTTTCTTCTTCTTCTTTTTTTTTTAAATATTTTTTTAGTTGTAGATGGACACAATGTCTTTATTTTATTGCTTTGTACGTGGTGCTGAGGATCGAACCCAGGGCCTCACGCATGCGAGGCAAGCGCTCTACCACTGAGCTACAATCCCAGCCCTTTTCTTCTTTTTTAAGAAATGTAGTTTATTTCTTGTCTGTTAATATCTCAAGTATGTACAGTTTTCAGACAATTATTTCCTATTTACAGTAGTAAATTTCCTGTAAAATATGGTAGCTACTTTATATAACCTTCATTTTCTTCATGTTGTATAGAATTTTACTTTAAAATGTGTCTTGAATCTTCTAAACCAGTGTTCCTTTGCCCATTTCTCATATCTACTGGTTTTTCAACCAACTAATTTCCAATTCAGGTCTTAGGTTGGTGATGTGAATGGAAATCTTTGTCTCCTTCCTCACTGAATTCTTTCTCCACCTTTCTATCCTGAAACTAGTCCGTTAAGATAGTGATTTTGGTTTTGAGTTTGACTATAACATTGAAATATCTAAATAAGATAAAGATATATTTAATATTTTAGAAGATTTCACTTACTAAACCAGAGCATCTTGAGTAGAAACTATTTAGTGTAATATTAGTTGCAATAGTAAGAGCATAGGAAATCTTATAATTTTATAGAAAATAAAGTTCAAATTCAGAAAGAACAAGTAACGTACAATGCCACTGGTGAGTGTAAGATAAAACAATAACAACAAAAATATAATAAACAACTATGAACCAATTTTCTTGCCTTCTTGTTCCACCACATTTACTTGCTGCTTCTTGTACAAAATGCTCATCGACTTCTGCTGAGGATAAAGTCTGACCCCTTTTCAGTGCCAGAAACTTCTGTCTTGAAATGCCTGATTCTAGACCAGTGAGAGCCCATATATATTTATTTTGGCTCATGTAGAGCTCATATTCTCAATTGTTTCTACTACTAAAAATGAAAGATTAAATAAAAATACAGACTGCAGCACCAAGAACCAGTGGGCCACATTTTCCTTGGTGACACCTCCCCAAAGATCTGTAGTTGCTGATGTTCATTTGCATGGATCATTGTTGCCAGGCCACCAGTCTTCCTATAGCTGCTTGCTCAAGCATAGGCTTCACCTGTCCTGGAGTTAATGAGCCTGATTTAAATCCTCACTGTACTGCAACTGCATCATTCAATTCAGTTCAATATCTGCAAACTGAAGCATTAAAATCTTTAAATCTTAGGAAATGTGTACCTTGAACAACTTATATATTACTCTCATCAGATTGGTTACTTCCTAGCAATGAAAAATACTTTTAAGCAGACTATGTTCAGGCACTTCTGTGGGAAGGAGGGACAGGTGTGCCTCAGGGCATAGTATAGAACTCTACAAAGTTAGCTACAAGGATTACTGAGGAAGGTGCTGAAAAAGTTTCAGAGACAAAGGGAAAATGGAAGACGCTGATGGCAGGTTTTGCTGTCTTCCTAATTGTGTTGGGCACTTACTTACCTTCCTCCTCTCTGCTACTGGGCAGCATAAGCTCCACATCACATCTATGCTCCTTTCTCATGAGGGTGCAAGCAGTTGTGGGACTCAGAGTGTTTCTAAACTTGAGTTCTAGGACTAAGGAAAATCACCCTTAACCTAAAGACCCACTCATTTACCCTTCATGCCAATACAGCTCCTCCTCTTCTTTCATTTGGGGCCAACTGAGAGTTAAGTTTTGAAGGAATTGTAATATAATCCAAGCAGTGATTCAAAAAAATATCCTTTTAGTGAGAGCTGTTAAAACAACTGCCTTATTTTTGCAGAGTTAATCAACAAGAAGAATTCTAAAATGATTCTTTCATATTTTTTATGTGACTTCACATAAGACCTAACAATTATAAATCTGTTCTCTAAATTTTCATTTGTGCAGGCCTGGTCACACATTCAGATTTTGAATGCCACTTTGCATTCCTGTTATTTTTAACTCATTATCTTGAAAATCATCAATCTGAATTATACACGTATTTGCGTGGGTATATACGCATATACATGGAGATAAATTTCCACTGACATCTAGTAATGTTCCCCAGAGAGTGCCCGGAGAACATAAAAGTTTAATGTAGAGAAATTTTTCTTCATGGTCTTTGTAATAAACTGCAGACTATGTTAAGTCCCCTTCTGTTTTCTCTTTATGGCATCTTAGACTTATATCCACTGCAGGACTCACCAAATGTGTGAGTTTCTTAATATTATCATAACAAAAGCCATAGACTGAGTGCTTTAACAACAGAAATTTAGTTGCTGACAGTTCTGGAGGCTAGACGTCCAAGACAAAAGTATGTGTTGGTTTGGTTACTACCAAAGCCTTTCTCCTTGGTCTGCAAATGGCCACCTTCTCATCATGCCTGCATTGGTTTTCTCTGTGCTCTTACACCCCTGGAGTCTCTTTGCATATCCAAATCTCTTCCACATATAAGGTCATCTGATAAATTGGATTAGGACCCACTCTAATGGCTTCATTTTTACTTAATACCTATTTAAGAAACCTATCTTCAAATATAGTGGCCCTCTGAGATAGTAAGGGTTAATCTTTAAACATATGAATTTTAGAGGGAACACAATTCCATACACAATATCACACATTGCACTTGTTTACTTCATATGTCTCCCAATAAAGGTAAACTACTTGGAGTTAGGACTCATATTATATTTGTGTTCCTTATATTCAGTACTTTTGATTCTAAAATGTATATAACTCAACAAGCCCAAGTATCTATATGTTTTGTGACTTTTAAAACAATTTTATCTGGTCTTGACATGTTTGTTTGGGGATGATAGCTGTCCAAGGGATTTATCTTCAATTAAATTACTCTTACATAGTATTCCAGAGCTAGCCATGTATTCATAGACAGCCGAGAGATATATTTTTTTGATTTAAAATGCATGAAGATAAAAAACACAAGGAAAGAAACAATGAGAATGTGAGAATAAATATATATATATATTGGAAGAAGGTGTCATTTAATATATATTAGTTTCAATATTACATGAAATAAGTCATTGCCCACACCCTCAAATAGCTCATTAACTAATTTAAGAACACTGCCTGATCACAAATTTAGGAATTCTTAGGATTAAAATACAAACAAAATATACAAGCAAGAGAAGGTGCTAGCAAGTGCCACAAGGATTAACATAGGCCAGATTATACTGTGCCCTGTGGATTTAGGTGACCAAAAGTGGAGACTTCACTGAGGATACTGTGTTAGATAGAGTTGGACTTTCAAGGATAAGGGAGATATACTAGCACAATTTAAATGGTTGGTTCCAGAGTATAGAAATTGTCATGGTGAAACTACCAGGGGATTCCTAACAAAGAAAAAACCACAATGCTTTCATCACCTAATACTTGTGTTTTATTGACTAAGATATTGCCATAAAAATACTATTTTAAGTGCACAAGAAAAACTGTTGCAAACATCTCAGTGATTATATTGTCTACATAGCTGGTTCAATGTCTCCATGAGCAAACGGCTAATTAGTCATAACAAAATCACTTACCCCTCTGTCTGGAATGGGAGTTGAAGTTTGAAATGTATGCCATGAATCATCAAGTGATTGTTTTTCTGCTGGATAAGAGAAGAATGGAAAAGAGGAAGTAAAGGACAACCCTCAAGCTATCCTAACATCAACAGTCAACTATTAGTTCATAGGAAAATTCCCATTAAAGTAGAACATGATAGTTGCCAAGTACTGTATATCATTTTATCCTTCACACATTCCATGGTGTTACTTAATATTTTTTCTTATCTTTTAGCTTTAGGTGTTGTTTTCAGCTCTTCATAGTCTGACAGTTTATATTGTCTTCAACAGAAAAATCAGCCCACACTTTAGGGAGACCTCTTGGAAAATACGTATCTATCTGTTGATGTTGGCTCTATTGCTTTTTTCTTTGACTAGCCATGGTTTACGTTTATCTTAGGAGATACATGTGCTAGCACAGAATGCAAATCAGGAGTACAGAGTGTTCTAAACTAGCCTTCCCTTACATTGTTTAATAAGAGATTATTTTGACAATTGAACAGTTGAAAAAATGTGCCTCAGGACTCAGGCTTTCTCATTCATCTATTATAGTTTTTTCCAGGTTTTGTTATAGATGATACTCACTAAGATTAATCATTTTACTAAAGGTGAATTGGAGACCCCAGATAGTGATAGATTTAGGGTATTTCAAACAGGAAGTTGAAATCCCTTCCCCTTGAATGCTATTTCTCTGCATGTTTGAATTCAGATCCATACCTTATTCTTCCTTGTGACTTAGGGGACCCAGGATGATCTTCTACATTCGCGTATCAGTTTCTGGATGGCTTTGGCCATTGGGCGGGACTAGTAGAAGATTGGAGGGTGAGGGAAGGAGACTACTAAGGAATGTTTTCACCTCTCTCTTTGCCACAAGCAACATCTCTACCTGCATCTGTCCTCACTCCAACGCCTACCTGAAATGCAGTTAAGCCACGTATCCACTTTTCAATTACCCTATCCATTTTTTTTTGTCCCAACTTGTAGATGGTAGTGGTTTCTGCTATTTCTAATCTCAGAGTTACCACAGCTTCCTTATTTTTTTTCCCTGTCTTCTAAACCAGTGCCATTTCAATTTCAAATACTTCAAATAAGTTATCTTTTCCTATTTAGGGTTGAATACAGATTGATACATTGCATTTTGTGAGTTTGTGTGTGTGTTTGCCTAATGATTGGAGAAGTTCCATAGCCCTCTTACATTCACACAATCTCTACTGTTCTCATCACCCTCAAAGGTAACAAAATGTATTTATTGCTGTCTGCAAGAGGTAGTGCTCAGTATTGTAGACAGAAAAAGGGATAAAATTAAGTCCAAATAGTAGAAATGGTCAGAATGGAAGGCATAATCAATGACACACTTATTGGAGTTCTGAGTACACAGATGACCTCAAATGTAGACCTTACAGAATGAAGATACTGGTGAAGGGTGCTGGGGCCTCTAATCTGACAAAGCTTGGAGATGTTATTTCTTTATTTGTTTGTTCACAATGCCAGAATCTTTACCAGACCTGGGAGTAGGCACTAGGCAAAACTTGCAATATACAAATTGCCAGCAGGGCTGCATTCCTTCTGGAAGCTCTAAGGGACAGTCCATTCCTTTCCTTTTCCATCTTCCAGAGACTTGGCTGCACTGTCTTATAGTCCTAATCCACTCTCAAATCCAGCAATCATTTTATTCCAAGGACTTCTCCTTCTTGAATATGACTCTCTTGCCTACATTTTTCACTTATAAGGACCACTGTGATTATACCAGATCCAACTAGATAATCAAGAATAATCTCTCCATTTCAAAATCCTAAAACACATCTGCAAAGTCTCTTGTCCAGTAAGATAACATATTCAGAAGTTTTAGGAATTTGTATGCAGTCATTTTGTGAAAAGGTCATTATTCTTACCACCACAGCCAGACCATACCCCGTGAATCACAGCCACAACTGACCTTAGCAAAGGAAATGCTAAAAGCCATAGGTAATTCCAAAGAATTAAGATAGGTGGCTTTGCATTCTTTCCCAATACTTGTTTATTTATAAAAGATTTTTTCTAAAACTGTCAGGGAGACCCTTTGCAAGCTGATGAAATCGCCCAGTTCCTGGATAGTCAACAGGAAACTTTTGAGGACAATTTGCAGAACCTGTTTTTGTTTGTGTTGTTTGTTTTTTCATTTTCTATTTTAAGAGGAGTTCTGTTTTCCCAGCTTGTGTGATATTCAATAGCAGCAAACAGGTAGGTAAAAATGCAATGGCAGCAGTCTGGCCTAAGCTATCAGGAATAGGTGAATGCTAAGTGTGAAATGAAGGCAAAAATGGTAAGCTGAGATGGGATCTTCTAGCCGGACACACACCATCTGGGACATTGGAACATCCACATTGATAGCCAGATAGTGCCCCTTCATATACTCACATGGGATTGGCACATGCATGAAAACACATGTGAAGGACATGTATAAACTGAAGTTTCATGTATCCCACGTGATTATTCTCAATTTTTCATTGAAGATTTTGAGCAGAAATGTGGAATTTGTGGGAATAGAACAAGATCAGAAGAGTAAAGAATCCAAAGGATATTTTTAATTAGAAGTCAGGGGAGGAAAACAGAAGTCTGACAAAGCCTTTCCTTGACCTACATCCATTTGCACAATGTGGGAGCAGAAGTGCTTCTTTGGGCATAGAGATTATTCTAGAAGCTTGAGCGACCCTACATTTCTTAGCTCTGATCAATTAAAACCCAGTTTCAATTTTATTTTTGTTTACAAACGTCCATTCATCACCCTCTTCCTCTGCTCTGTTTGAGATTCCAGGAATG
This sequence comes from Geosciurus inauris, assembly GCA_004024805.1. NCBI lineage: Eukaryota > Metazoa > Chordata > Mammalia > Rodentia > Sciuridae > Geosciurus > Geosciurus inauris. The sequence goes on along the minus strand of PVHX01011440.1, from coordinate 27,218 downwards.
ATTCTAAATTTCCACATCTGAGAAATTTGACTCAAATCAGTTATCTAAATGTGGGACCCACAGGGAACTATTTAAGTAGCACTGATAGCGATGACAAGGATTGCATTGTTTTTTTTCCAGTGGCCCCAAGTAGCCTTTTAATAATCAAAGCATCACGATGAATTACTTCACAAGATTAAATATTTCACATCCAGTTCCTGATTCTAAATTTACTCATGTTAAGGGTAGAGATCATTCTCTTCAAGCCATGGAACAAATTTCCAATAAACAACAATTTATCACTTTTTAAAGCATGGTGTAAGAAATGGCTTAAGTGTAAGCTCTGTTTTTTTCAGCAAAGTTCACAGGACCTGGTTAACTTTGAAAGCAAAGATGTTTTAATTTTTTAGCTATACCTAAAAAAAAAAAATCTCTTTATATGTGATTTTGGAAAGTTCTATGTCAGAGTCAGATGTCAGGGGACAGACCCAAGGGTCTATGTGAAGATAAGGAATGGAATAAGTAGAGTATGAACATCACACAGCATATGTTTACATCTTTGTGCATAGCAAACCTGACTTTTTATGGGAAAATGCATATTTTCATGCATTTACTATTTCTCGGTTGAAAAAGATTTTGAGTCAACATTTTCCAGAACCATGTAAAGAAAGATCAATGATATGAGCTACTATTCACCTGTTCTGTGGCAGGTGTTTTGCTTGTATTATTGCTAATACTTTCATTAATTTAACTAGATTATTCATACTGTCACCTCTTAATTATGAAGAGAATGAGGATCAGGGCACATTTGTAGTAATGAGATGAGTTGGGATTTGAACCAAGTGAATTTAATTCAGTTTGTCCTTTTTCTATGATTTATTGCCTCTTTCAAAAGACATCATTGAAAATATTCTCCCACAGTTGAGTAGAGCGGTCAGTGAATTATCTCAAGACCTACAGTAGTTTATGCAGTTGATTCCCCTGACTTCTCTATCCATCCCCTCACCTTGATACATCCTTTAGCTCTTTTATCAGGCCCTTTTCTCTTACCATTTAAGTAGATTTCCTTAACCAGGGCAGTTTTCTACTTCCAGGAAACACTAGAACATTTTAATCTAATTATCCAAAGTCACACGTTTTCATACTTATAATTTTCCTTATGAAACAGAATAGAAAGTTATCTAGTTATATTTTTGAAATATTGCTATCACCAAGTTTTCTATCTATGGAAGTATTTGGAAATAATATAGGCTAGTTACTATGTTGAGAGCCATAAATATGTGCACGGATGCAACAACTCTGACTTATAAATGCATGACAGAATTTAATAATCAATCATAGCCCTCTCATTCCTGACCCAGGACTGGTATCATATAGTAACTGGTAATAGAAAGAATTAGCCTTGAAATTAATGTACTTGCTATGCTATATGTATACTGTGATCTTCTTACTGAAATTTTGTTATTGATAATATGCTGGAAGGGCTGCATGTTTGAGGAAACCAAAAGGAATCTCCTCACCAAAGAGAAAGCAATGAGAGAGAAAATTCTGCAAACTGTGGTAATCAGTAATCACCACTGATATCTTGAGAGGAGCAGATGGGCTCAAAGCCCCCAAATAAGCTTCAAAAAGAGCTACTATGCACCTGTGAGTGTGTGTGTGTGTGTATGCAATATATGTATGTATGTGTATATGTATATATATGTTGGGTTTTGTAGTTTAAATATTGGATTGGTAATTTTTTTTTTTTTGGTCCCACGAATTGAACTCAGGTGTGCTTAACCACTGAGCATTACCCCTAGCCCTTTCTTTAATTTTTTATTTGGAAAAGGGTCTCACAATGTTGCTTATGGCTTCACTCAGTTTCTGAGGCTGGCTTTCAACTTGTAATCCTCCTGCCTGCAGCCTCCTGAGTTGTGGGATGACAGGCCACCACACCTGGCACTCAGTATTGGCAATTTTTGTTCATCCCACTGAACATAGAGATGATCATTTACAAACCCTCAGACATTCAGTTGTTCAACCTAACCCAGAGACACATTTTTTTGAAAACCTCTTCTTTTACTGGGTTAGTTGGCATTTGTAAAAAAAAAAAAAAAAATCTTGTTAAATTTGCTTGAAATATTTTGTTTTCCTGAATACTGAGTAATATATTTTTTTAATGCAGAGGTTCTCTCTCTCTCTCTCTTTCATTTGAGACACATTCTTTTCTACTAAAATTATGATTGGAAGTTTAGATTATAAAACTGTCAGAGAATTTCTGAATAAATGCTTATTCTCAAAAGACTTCTTCCAGAAGTGAACAAAAGCAGTGCAACTGCCGAATTACAGTTGCCCATGCATCCCTTCATGCAGCTCAGACATGGTATAATGGAGTTTCCCCAACCTAAAACCAGTCGCTTACATTTGTCAGGTATGTTTTTCCTTTCAAGTGGCAGTGTTTTTACTGACTTTAGGATGACATCTAAAAAATCAATATTGTGCTCAGGAGAAAATTCTGAGTACAAGTTTCCTTTTATACTTTAGAACATGGAGCCTATTTAAGCAGGTTTTCTTACTCTTCCAAAAGAGTGAAGTACTAAAAATGCAAATATATATGAAATTTGTTTGACTGAAGCATTAAAAAATAAGTTGTCTATTTTTAGAATGTTTTCCAGATACATTGTTGCTATTTATTTTATTTTTTATGTATGTATCAGTACATTATAATTAGATAAAATATTGGGATTCATTTTGACATAATCATACGAGCAGGAATTATAATTTGCTCCACTTCAGTTCCCAGGACTTCCCCTTTCCCTCCCTTCCTTTGTTCTCCTTTCTCTAGTCTACTGTTTTCCTTCTATTTATAGGTTTTTATTTTAAACAACATTAACCCTAGGGGAATCACCTGGGACCTCTTGTTTACAATGGGAACCACTCGTCTCCTATTTCTTGCCACATCCTTAGCTTTCCAACCAATTTTTAGAACTTTCTCTGGGTATACAAGTACAGAATAGGGAATGAGACTTAGAAAAAAAATAACTTGGTTTCAAAATTTTGTTTGTTCTTTTCCTTAACTTATACTAATATTCATAAGTTGATTGGGGCTAAAAATTGGTAGAATGACTCTGAATAACAGATTTTGAATACCTGTTCCATTGTTTACTAACTGTGTGGTGTTAGGAAAAAACTGAAGATTGTAGTATACATTTGAGATGGGTATGATAATGTTATTTCTAGTACATTTTGGCACTCAGAAAGATGCTACCAGAATATGAATGTGAAAAATGGAAGACCAGTTCACTGCAAAATATTTTTCATCATTATCACTAAAACTTAGAATAAATGATTTTGGCATTGTATTAAATTTTCCATATATGCATTAAATAATAATTATCTTAGGGATGAGATAATAAAAATGGAGGAGCAAACATACTTTATCCAGTATGGACAATGTTTCATATAAAGTAGCAGAGCATGTTCCTGAAAAACTGGGCACTCAGCATGTAACTTTCAGTAGAAAGTGAAGAAGGGAAATGTAGCTTAGAACTTCCGGCACCTGTGTGGTTAGAACTATGGTTTGGTACTAAATTGAAGAACACTGGTTATTTAGGAAGCACTTATCAGACTGAGAGATGGGGTTGCAGAAAGGAAAACTGAATAAGATATTCAGGATCAATCCTATCATCCTCTTGACTCTTCCTAGGTTTTACCTGCTCATTGATATTTTTGACTTTTGTGTAACAGGAGAAGGAAGCAGAAAGGAGCTAACATTTATTGAATCATTCTTACATGCCAGAAATTTTTAGGCACTTTTTGCACATAAAAATTAAATCACTTTGTAAATCTTATTCTGATTGGCAACAGAAAAAAAAAAAGATAGTATTGGGAATATAAATTGTTTCATTATGATGTACTTTTGAAATACTAAGTAACCCAAATTTTACTTCATTTTCATCTCATATCTATGGAGATAGAAATAAGAGTAAGATCTTGGTGGTGAGATCATGAACTATTGTATTAGTTTGCTAGGATTGCTTTCACAAAATACTAGAGACTGCTTAGTTGTAACAACAGGGATTTACTTTCTTTCAGTTTTTGAAGCCAAAAGTTTTAAGATCAATGTGTCAAAAAGGTTGGTTTCTTTCAAGGGTCCTTAGGAGGGAACTACTCCAGGTTTCCCTCCTTGGCTTGCAGATGGCTATCTGGACCCTTGTCTTTCACATTACCTCCCTTCTCTATGTCCTTGTCCAAGTGTTCCTCTCTTTATAAGGACAGGAGTCCTATTGGGTTAATACCCATTCTAATGACTCATTTTAACTTAATTACATCTACCAAGACCCCTTTCCTTCCCACAGTCACACTCCTGGGTTCAGGGAGTTAGTAGGTCAACATATAAATTCTGGAGGTAGAAGACATAGTTCAGCCCATAACTACTATATTCCTCAGATATGGTCTTTCCAATTATAAACAAGTTGACTTGTTCACAATAGATACTCTATAGATATTTGATAATGATTATTCAAACTCTTTGTAACAAATAAACAAAATCAAACATTGTGATCCAGATGATACCAAAAAGATATAAGGTTCTAAATTAACACACATGCATACACACACGCACACACAGTCATGCACACACACATAACACATTTTCTATGTTCTAGATAATTTTAAGGACCAAGGATGTGGAAGTCAGAAAATTAGACATGATTACTCTTGCGTGGAATGTACATTTTAGCAAACTTGTTCTTTGACATATTTTTTCATTTCTTTTTCACAGCTGTATATTCTGATATTTTAAACCTCTTTTTCACAGGGGTACACAATATTAAGGTATCATTATTTGGGCATAACTGAAATGCCCATAGATTTTGGCTGAGAAAATGCCAGCTGGAGAACACAAGAATAGGGCCTTTGGGTCATGCTATACTGATCATGCAAAGGTAAGAATAAGAGTAGTCAAACTTCGTCCACTTGGAATCTTGATGCAGAGGCTCCCTAAATTTCAGGGTTTATCTAAATTGCAGAGGCTGCCCTTGAACAGGAGCTCCTTCTGCCTCAGCCTCCTCTGTAACTAGGATTCCAGGAATGCTCACCATATCCTACTGGCCAATAGATTTTTTATTGAGCTCTGATGGACTCTTTCTATTTATCTTTAGGGAGGACAAAATAGTTTATATCTGCAAAGAAGGTATAACAGTGCCATTAACTCACCCTCCCTGACAGCAAATTAAAGCTAAATCACAGAGTCTATAATTCTACAGGGATTAAAAGATGGACTTTAAGTAGGATTATGTGGGATTACTACCGTCAGTAGTAAATTAGTGTACATCTAGCCCACCAAAGTCCGGGGAAATTGGAAAGGTTGGGGTTAGTACAGTTCTTATCCAAGCTGTGATTTATGACAGCTCATGCCCTGTGCTAGCCTGAAGTGTATATCCTATGATTTATGAGCAAAGGAAAGCTCATATGGACTTTCTCTCCCATGGCACTCTAAGGCAATCTGAACAACTGGTAAAAATCCTTGTCAAAAATAGATACTGAGAGTTTGCCAACTCTAAAGGCTCAACAAAGTATAGTCATCTTCACTGCTTTTTCTTGGGAATGTTAAATACGGTATTGGAGCTTTCGGAGATTCTAGTAAAGCTCTTTGAGTCTTATCTTATTTCTGCTAAGAATCTTCTATCCAGAAAACTTAAAGAGAAATTTCCACAAACCGTGATCCAATATGTTATATTAGAATCATATTCCACTCCTCCATAGGCCAGTGTTAAATGGAAACTTCTGGCATGACCCTGATACTTCAGGGTAAATTCACATGAGTAGGCCAAAGCTTGCATTTGTTGTGCTAAGTAGATAATAAAGAACCGGCTTAGTTAGTTGTGAGGAGTATTATTCATACGAAATCAGGTTTTTTCCCCAAATTTTTATTTATATATTTTTGGCTTTTATTCATAGCTACTTGATTCTTTTCCTTCTCAAATTCCCAAATACTGATATATCACTCAGAATTTTCTAGAATAGCCTTTTCAATTTCAGACAACTACCCAGTTTTTTTCCCACCCATTCCTGGGTCCCCTTCCACTTTCCTTGGCTCTCCTCCTCTCGAGATCTGTCCTCGCCTTGGACACCACCAGCCTCCCTCCAACCACCTTAAGACTTCCTGCCTGAGCATGGTGACCAACTTCAAGTTCTCCTTTTTACAAATAACTCTGTTTCCTGTTTGGATTTCTTGTCTATTCTGAGCCATTGCTTCTCCCTCTTCTCTTGTACTTGAATTTTGCCAACGCTTGAGTCAGCAATCTGAGGACTCTAGCTTCCTAACTGTGTTCTGGGATCTAGTTTTCCTGATTTAGCTCCTAAATAAATTGCTGCAGGGTGTGTTGATGTGACAGTGGTTAGTTGTCTGAACTTGAATTAGTCTCTTTTAATATCTTTGGTCACAATTTTTCTCATCTAAAAATAAGAAGCTCAATGGTATTTAAAGGCTTTTCATTTTGATGTGTTGAGTTGTTATTTGATGTACAAATTTGCCAGTTTGAGCCTTGATCATAGTGACTTTCAAATAGATAAATGTAGAGTGAATTTGGATTTAAGAATTTTTTAAGTTGGTTGTAGGAAGTAGTTTTAGAATAGTATTTTTAAAAAGAAGTAAACATATTCTAACAACTGTATTTTGGCAGTTATTAAGAACTCCAGAGAGAGTATTTTGGTATTATTTTTAACTTGTATAAAACTTTTTTACCTTACTTGACCCTCCATCTCACATAGTATAAGATTCCACAAGAAATATAAATTCAAATTGCTAATAGTTTTGATCTCTTCCAAATATGTTTCATATATTAATTCATTTATTCCTCAATCCCTACAAGATAGGTACTAATATTACTTCACTTTACAGGTGAACTGAGGAAGAAAGTTAAACAAGACTGAAAACCCAGAATTCATACAAGGCACTCTGGCTTCAGAGCCTGTGCTTATAAATACCATGTTATTCTGTCCTTATGATGATTTTGAAGAAAGCCCTTAAAAAGAGTGTATTTTCATAAAGCAAAAGAGGTTTTTGTTTATACCATACAACAAAACTTCAAATGCTTTCTTCTGCAGTTTTGCTCTAAAAATGCCACACAGAAGAAAAGTTGCTTGTAAATCTTTTTATTTGTATTCTCCTTTTCTTTTTCTGTTTCTCCCTAATAACATTCTCAAAGGCTTTCCCATATCCTTCCCCACTGGTCTATTTCCTCCTTCCAAATGTAGTTTATTCTTCCTTCAAGGCTGTTATGTTCTTCTCTTGTGAGTTGGTGTAATTCTTCTAGCTTGTTCAGTACAATATTTCTTCATGCTATTAAACAGAGGTCAATATGAAGAAGGTCTAAGAATTATCAGAACTTTTCTTAAAGCAGGATTAAAGAATCCTGTTACCTTATGCTTATTGTCCCTGTATACATCTATATAACTTCAGATGTGTAGCTATCCTATACGAATTCAGCTATCAATTATGAACTTCTGTATATCTCTCCACACTAAAGTTTTGGTCTCCATGTTTACTTTCCAGCTTCAAATTTTTCTGGAAGTTGAAAATAAGGGAATATTGTGGACTAGATAGTTGAGACTTTATCATTTCAAGATGTGAGTTGAGAAGACCAAAAGAGAAGTGAAAAGTCTGGCTATCCTCTAAAGATTTTGTTTTTCTGAAAACTCACAGTAACATTTCAAAAGATAATATCTGCTTGGAAAAAAAAGAGAAGTTATGATTTGATTCCACATATGTAAGGGTCTAAGTCTTGCTTAATTATCTCACAGGATGAATGGAGTTTCTCACTCTTCTCCTAGCTGCTTAGGGGATACTAATGCACAACCAAAGTGGGGAAAGAGGGCCTAAAACCACTGATTTTCCTTAAAAAAAAAAAGAAACTGAATTGAGTTTACAAAGGACTGGGGAATTTTGCACAGAATTTTGGAGCTGCAGATCATCATTATGTCAGGAATATCACATTTGAAATTTGACTTTCAGTGGCTTGACAAACTTTTAAAAGTGGAACTTTCTCAAAGTTACATTTAGGTGGGCAATTAGTAAAGGATTTAGAAAACTGAGTTCAATTCATAAGCTCACATTTAAGAGTTGGGAACTGATTCTATTATCTCAAAGTTTTAAGGAATGAATTAACCAGTACCTGTTTACATATGCGAACATGAGTGTGTGAGCACGCGTTTGCTAACAGAAGGATGAAGGATTGGTCAAGTTGACTCACCCTAGGGCCAGACTTTTTCACTTCTGCTTGTGACAAGAATGAAATTAGAGCTTGAGGTATTTGGAAAAATTGCAGATTAATCACTGTATAATGACATTTAGATATTCACTCTGCACTGTGAATGTTTAAAACAAAGAGGTTTATTTTCTAGATATGGAACTTGTAGTTTTCTTCCCCACGTTATTTACTGAACTTACAGATCCTATTAAGAATTTAACTATTGGGAATAAGCTATCACGGACAGAAGGAACATTTCCACTTTAATGGAACTAAAACATAATGGGGAGATTAGAAAAATATACATGAGAAGTTAACACCAATAGAATAATCCAATCCAGTGATACTTCACGGTTCCTGGAACTTTCTACATCCGGATAGATAAAGTTGTTGGTTTACTAAAAATAAACAAGAAAGAACTAGCCAAATGAGATGTCAAGGACTATGTACACACATTCCACTCACACCCACCTCAGAATACTTCTTCAGATTCTCACTGGAACCTAATTGTTCTTAGTTTATATATAATCTTAATATAGTTCATCATATCTCATTCCAAACTTTTGCAGTTTAAAAAATAGAATTTTAAGAACACCAAAGAATGAAAGTGGATTACTTAACAGTGAGACTATAAACAGAATAATTAACAAATTAAATGCTTATAAGAATCACATCCTAAATGCTCCCTCAGCCTCTTGTAGGTCCTGTAGAATCAATATTTTACTTAAATCTTTACTAGTTTCAAAGACTGCCTTCTCCAAAATGGGGTCTCCATAAATTCCATTTAGGACAAAAACCATGAAAAGATCCTATGTAAAGAAGACAGCTCTGTGGCAGAGTATTCTTGTTAGAACCAGAACTATCTCTAGCAGATCTTGTATTTGGCATGCACATTTAAAACTAAGCAAAAAAAAAAAAATGTCAAGTTCCTCAATAGCATCTATCTAGATTTCTTCAGAAATATAAAAACAAACTAAGAAGAGCCAAGTCTAGGACGAAGCCCCTCAAGCCATTCAGGTGACTTTAGACTGACAGAATCTAGGTGTTGCCTTCAGCTCTCCTTGATGGGGGAGCAGCCACATCCCTTAGAACTCTGAAGGGCAGGTTTGAAATAGATGGTCTTTAAACTTCAGTTCTATCAGAGTTATATCTCTATTGCAGCCCATTACTTTGTGGGAAATAGTTATTTCAGTGAATAACATAATGATTATCTACAGTCTGCACATTCACCCAAGATGTCAAAGATGATTCATTCTCCTATAGCAGAAAGAGCCAGAGAATTCTCAGTCATAACGTCTCTTTGGCCAGACTGCTACCTGCTGCTCCCAAGGGAGGCTCATGAACAATCATTTTCAGCATTGCCTCTTTGAAGTTTCTGGTATTTATTTCTCCCAAAGTACTTTGGGAACTTGGAAGCTGGATGGCTGTATGATTCTGTCTCAACCGTCTCCATTAACAGCTTTATCAGAGGGACAGGCTTGATTTTGTTTTGGCAGCATTGATGGCACACCGTCCTTTTCAAGACATACTTGTAGGAAATGTGACTTCTTTTCGTTACTTGAGAAATACCACATGGCAACAGGCTTTTGCAACATCACACACATTGAACCCTTACGATTTCTCTTTTGAAAGAGAGTTTAGTAGTGAGAGAAAGACTGCACATCCATGCACTATTTGTGATATTTGATGGCTATTAGTGGGCATTATAAAGTTAACATTTGCATTACTGACTCAATTTTGTTAAACTATTGCTGTTTGTTTGGAAATATACTGGATATTATGTTTTTCTGTGTCTCCTTGAGAAAATCATTAACTTCCAGGAAGAAATCAAAAAGTTTCATGAAACATAAAACACAAGAGAAAAATTAAATTAGATTATAAAAATTGCTGAAGAACCTTATTAAACCTCCCAGAAGTTTTTCATTTAGTTTTAATATGAATCTTGGGGAATGTTCACAACAATTTGACTTTGTATTTTTCTCTTAATCATGGACATAAAGTTGTTCTCACACAAGAAACCCATAAATTACTAGTTCTCAAATTATTTTTATGTCATTTTTTTTGGTATTATGGAATGGAAGTCTAATGAAAAAATAGCTAATTCACATTCATATGTAGTGATCATTGGAGCAGTATAATTGATATTTTAATGAAAATTATGTTTTATATTTTCTCAAGAGAGAATATTCTATATCACAAATTTTTACATATTTTGGGGATCAAGTTTACTTTCCAGAGTAACATAATTCTATTTTCATAATAAAAAAATGAAATTTAAATAAAATTTATGAAAAATAAATTAATAAATATTTCTGTGATGGTGGGAATATATTTTTAGTTACTATGTATGTGTGTTAATTAGTTTATCACTTCATAGGGACACATAAATACTTGTTGGATGTACTTTCAGGATTTTTTGTTTTATTTTGCTTTTTGATAGTACCAGGGATCAAATCCAGGACATTGTACATACTAGACAATTGCTATATGACTGAACTAAATCCCCAGCTCCAATTTTAGAATCTTTAAAAAGTTACTGAAACTCTTTTGTCTTAGCCTGGCCTGCTAAAATAGAATACCATACACTGGGTAGCTTACAAAGCAGAAATTTATTTTTCAAAGTCTGGAGGCTGGGAAATCTGAGATTAGGGCACCAACACAATCTTCTTTTCTCCTTATGTGGAAAAGATAGAAAAAATTTAAGAGAAAAAAAGCAAACTCTCTAATGTTTTTTTTAAAAAAAAGGTACTACCTTATTTTAAATAAGTATTACCTCTTCAGGAGGACTCTCCCCTAATGACTTTATCATTTCCTGAAGACCCCATCTGCTAAAACAATCACGTTGAGGGTTATGATTTCAACCTGTGAATTTTAAGGTGAATATATTCATTCATTCTATAGCATTTTGAAGCCTGAAGATTACCTTTTATTTCTGTGGCATCTACCGACAATTATTGTATTTGATGGAGTATTATAAACCTGGAAAAGTGGTCATATTTCAAATCAATATTATTGCTAAGATGGTTTTTAAATTATGGATTTATTCATTTATAGTTAGTATACAAGAAATATGTGTTGCTTGCTATATTCTAGACATTGTATTATATATTACAGAAAAAAGATAAATATGGACACAACCAATATGTTATTTAGAATGCTTCAGATAATAATACTAATACTAATAACAACAACAGCAACAGTAACTGTAACAATAATAGGAGCTGTTTTCCTCACCACTGTATCATCTTAATATAATTTTGACACTAAATCCTGATAAGAATAGGATAAATATAAAGAAACTATAAACCTACCTCACTCATAAAAAATTATATATAATAATTAAGCACATAAAAATGAAATGTAGCTATTGAATGAATAATTTATTATGGACAGAAAGAGTTTATCCCAAAGAATTCAAGGATGGTTCAACATTAGAAATATTTATTATAGCAACTTACATTATGATATTAAAGAGGAAAAATACATTAATATAAAACAGTCTGGGTAGAGGTATGTTTGTTTTGTAAATCTATAAACAAATTTGGAGAAAAAAAATGTTTAAAAATTTTGATGGGAAACCTACTTTCTATCATTAATACCATTTTTAGAAACCATAAAGGAGATGAGAGACAGATTTACCTGATTGAAATTTAAAATAAAAAATATTTTTACAGAGAAAGATTCGAAAGGTAAGATTAAAATGTAAGTGATAAACTTCTAATTCTGGTTAAGATGGAACAAACATTCTTTTATCTCTTGCTGATCTCAGTTATAAAACCTGGGCAAAATACACAGACAGCTACTTGAGAATTCTGAGAAGTAAATATAAGAAGACAGATTGGAGGAATGCCACTGAGTTAGCTCTGAGTTTGCCTTTTTTTTTTTTTTTTTTCTCCTTTGGTATGTCCTGGCCAGAACTCAGTACAATCCAAAACCCAGAAATGAACACTGTATGCAGACAGAGATCTAGGAGAAACCCTTAAGAGACTGAAAAAGAAACTCTTAAAACTTAGAGACAATAGGGTAAATTTGCCGAAAGTTTTTCCTCTTTTTTTTTCATTCATTATATTAGAGGGAGTGCTAGCGGCAAGCACCACCAACAGGAGAAACCAGACAGAGCCACGTTTTACAATAAGGAAAACTTTCCTCTGCATTCAGTCAAGCTACAGGCTCCAGCTCCTGTCCCCAAACTTCTTTATTATTATTTCCTCCTTCTTTTTTCTCTGCCTGGAAATTATTTGACTCCAAACATCCCAGAAGTCAACAATTTCTGGCCAAAAATCTGAGAAGAGAAGCCCATGGGTTTTATATAGGTGGAAATATCCTTCATGAAATAAAATGAACTATCCATTCTTAAATGAAGGAAAACTATGAGTAGTTTCTGGCTTTAAAGGAATTGCTAAAGGAATTGTGCAGATAGAGGAAATTATTCAGACAGATTTCCTATCCTATTCTTAATAGTATCATTGGAAAAATGAAACTCCATTCTCTTGAATTCTTTGAAACATGTTTGTTAAAAGCATAAAATGTAACATTTCTCAGAAGTTTCAATGTATTCAGATGCAATAGTTAAGACAGGAATAGCATAGTTAAGACAGGAATAGCATAATAGCACAGGAATAGAGAGGTTAATGGGAGTTTGTAGTGGTAGCGTTTTTATATTCCAATGAGATAGAAAAATACTGATTATAAGTAGATTATGGGGAAAATGTGCATTTTTTTAATTCGTAGAGTAAGTTCTTAAAAAAACTAGTTAATCTGATTATGAGAGTGGCACAGTGGAATAAGTAAAAAAAGAAATGAAAATAGCACAACCAAATTATATTAAATTTACACTAAATGTAGAAACTTTCTCTAAAGACCTTGTGGAAGCTGTACATAATATATACTTGATAATTCAAAAGCATTGTCTAATACCTATTTAGGGACATATTAAATAAAAAAATGAATAAAGCACAAAAGACAAATCAGGTCAACAAGTTTCATAAATCACAATAGGATTTTTTAAATTTTCTATCATGAAAGTTGTTTGATTGAATTAAAAGCAAGTATTTGCCTCAATGTTGGAATTTAGGGTCATCAAAAAATATCCAGCAGAGCATTCTCCCTCTTTCAAAAATCTGCTATGAAGTAAGCCAATCCCAAAAAACAAAAGGCCAGATGTTCTCTCTGATAAGTGGATGCTGATCCATAATGGAGAGGAGGACATGGGAAGAATGGAGCAACTTTGGTCAAAGGGGAGGGAGGGAAGGGGAGGGGCCACGGGGCCAGGAAAGGTGGTGGAATGAGATGGACATAATTGCCCTAGGTACATGTATGACTGCACATATGATGTGACTCTACATTTTGTACAACCAGAGAAATGAAAAGTTGTGCTCCATTTGTGAACAATGAATCAAAATGCATTCTGCTGTCATGTATACCTAATTAGAAAAAATAAATTTTTTAAAAAATTCTTAAAAAAAAAAAAAAAGCAAGTATTTTACCATCAACTAGATACATTGGATAATAATAAATAATCATTACAACTTTCCTTAAATGATCAATTGCTTAAATTTAACTGATGATCTTACCAAAAAATATATACCATTTCATTATCTCCAAGGGATAAAAATAAATTCCAAGAGTTCTACTCTTTTGCTAATGAGTTACTTTTGCTTTTAGTTTTGATTTTAAACTGTGTTTGTAAGTATGTGTGTTTGGCTAAATTTGAGAAGTAGACATTACAGTGTATTGAAATTATCTTTCACCTGCCTGAGAAACTAAGCGCAACATTTTATTTTTAGTTTTATTTAATTAATTATTAACATTTATACATCTGATCAAGCAAGTTTCTACTAGCTTCTTTATATTTTGTGACTACAATAAAAGTAACATGAGTTGATTTTAGAAAACTATTACGTAAAGGAGATAAAAGTTTCCTATTCCAACAACAAGACATTAAATGAATTCTAATCCTTATATCCTCTAAAAGTAAACAATGTAATATAATTGTATCTCTTTAATCAATTCAATTTTAATGGTTTAGCTGTGCTACTTTTGGCCTTAACAGTATATCTGATTTCTCTCTCTCTAAATACATAAACATTACTTGAAGAAAATTGTATTGAAAAGTGTATATCCCCAAATGAAATTTAGCTTTCTAGAAACAGTAGTAGGCATTTTAACATTTAGTAGGTATGCCTATCCCATATTACTGATGAAAAATCAGTCACTATAGCAGCTTAAAAGATGACTGTAAGGACAGAACAAAGGATCAGAATAAAATCTTGCATTAACCCAGTAGAAAAGCATAACATGGAAAGGAATAAAGCAGGCGATAGCAGGGGTGGGGAATAAGTGTGATGCTCGTACAGTGCTAGTGAGAACATAAATTGCTGCCTTGAAAAACTGTTGCAGCATCTACTAAAATGTAAACCCTATTTATCAATCTCCTATTTCCGTATAACATTACCACAAGTACAGTTACTTAAGTCCATTTATTAACAGTTCTGAGGTCATAAGTTGAAAATGGTGTGGCTCATAGTATTACATGGTTGAAATCAAGGATTTGAAGGCAGAGCCCTTATCTGGAGGTTTAGGGAAACAGTACGCATTTTAGCTCACTCAGGGTTTTGGCAAAATTCAGGTTCCTGTGGTTGGAGGACTGAGGTCCTATTTCCTTTCTGGCTGTCAGCTCAGGGATACCCTCGGCTCCTAGGAACTACTCTCAAATCCTTGCCTATGGACCTCTAGATCATCAAGGTAATAGCTTGCCCTCCTGTGTTTCAAACCACACTGACTTCCTTCTCCACGCCTAGCTGAGAAAAACTCTTGATTTTTGAAGGGACTTGTAGGATTGGATTAGGACTTCCTGGTTATATTCTTGCCATATGACCACTTGGATAATTCCCCATCATTGGGCATGTTATCTTGGAGGCCAATTTTAGAATTATTATTATCCCATTTCATAATTCAGCAGTTCCAATGCTAGGCATATAACCAATAGAAAACATATTCCACCAAACATATTTCACCAAAATACATACACCAGAATATTGGTAGAAATACTGTTCATATTAATGAAGATCTGTAAAATTACTCATTAATAATAGGATAAATTATGACATATTCTTATAACTAAGTTTAGTTTTGAATTCTGCTGATACATTTCATTTCATTTACATTTAACCAACATTTGGAAGTAAGTACCATATGAGGTGTAGAAAGTTTCTTAGCTTAATGGTTAAATGGATAAATAAGTGATAATCCTTGCCCCTGGTGGTCCTAACAGACAGATGGGTAAACAGTGCTAGTTTGGTTGTTTACATATGTTATAGAAAAGAAAACAAGAGACAACTACAATCAAGATTATTCAGCCAGATTTGTTCTCAAACAAAATTGGGAAGGAAGCAAATGCAGTGAGTTCACTGTGCAATTGAGAACAATCTCTTTGCGATTAGTTGACCAGCAGCTGTCATTTAATCTACCACCTTAATTCTCTACTGCCACATATGAAGAAGTTCCTTGATTTTCTCCTGCACTTGCATATCTATTGACTTCTGATGGCATCCATTTTCCTTTCTTGCCAAAGTGATAATGTTAAGTGAAGAGTAAAAATAACACTTTATTTTTTTCTTTTTCACATTTTTGCATTTCTTTCTCAAGAGTTCAGAGGCTCTTGATAATCTTCTAGATCTTAATGATTCATTTTGGGTAGGTATCAAAAGTAAGTCAATGAAGAAGAAATAGTAGCAAAAGAGAAGTTTTAGTCAACTAATAATATCATTACTATCACATTTTATTGCTTAATTCCTGGTAGATGGTGTGTGTGTGTGTCTCAGAATAATGCTGGCTTTTGGAATGAACAACCTTCAAAATTCTAGTGTTTGAAGATATTAGAACATTATTTCTTATTAGCAAATAGTCCAAAATGATTCTCTGTGGTTGGCCATTAGTTTTCTCCATGTGGTAATTTATAGACTCACATTTCTTCCAGTTTGGAATTCTGTCAATCTGTAAAGCTTAGAAATCCTCTAAATACTGCAACGATGGGTAAATTGAGAGTCATTATTCATGTTTTTATGAATGTGACCAATGAGCAACACAACCATTTTTACTCAGATTCTATTGTTGTGAAACTGATCTTATGACCACAGAAAAGGACTGGTAAATGCAGTCCATGATGGATAGCTACTTGCCAGTAACTGAGGAGAGGGGAGGGTGAACACAGGCCACGCCCACTATAGCATGCCTCCTAGCTGGCTGTTTTTCTGGCTGTTCTCTCTCCACACCTTCCCCACCATCAAGATCTTCCTTAGTCCTTTAGGATTCTTCTCCAGAAATTCTCCACTGTCCTCATATGAGTGGAGATGTCCATGACCATAGGTTTGTTAAATATGTGATTATATTGATCTCTGCAGTATTATATACACTGTAGCATTTCATACAATTTGACCCTGGTTTTCATGCATTCTTATTTCTCTTTTTAGTGTTCTATATAATGTAAAATTTTTATTGTCTTTCAATTCAGAAGTCCAGACTCCTCTATTACAAGAAGTTTTGATGCTTACTTTGTAGCTCCTGCAAGGATGCCCTTTTTCCCTCTTTTTGTCTTGTCCATGGTCTCATCTTTAACATGGGTTTAATCTTCTTTACACTCTTCAAATGCTCTAGCTTCTTAATTCTTTTGTATTAGTTTATATCATGTGTCCAAAATTAATGCATTCACTCTGATAAGTCAGAGAATAAAGCCTTTCTTTAAGACCTGCTTTGGTCTCAGTGTTTATTTTTACCCCAAATTCCTACATTGAAACCTAATACTCAGTGTGATGGTATTAGGAGGTCGGGCCTTAGAGAAGTGATTGTCATGAGGCAGAGCCCTCAGAGTAAGACTGGTGTGCTTATAAAAGTTTCTGGAGGGCTGCCTTGCCCTTCTACCATGGGCACATGTAGGAAGATGGCTCCATCGTGAACAGGAAGGTAGTCCCTCACCAGATGTCAGTCTCTTATACTTGGACTTTTCAGTGTCCACTACTGTGAGAAATATGTTTCTGTTGGTGATGACCTTTCCAGTTTATGGCATTGTTATAGGAATCCAAATGGACTGAGACAAGATTTTGCCCTTCTTCCTTGTGCCAGTATGAATAAACACACACAGTTTTGATAAATGTCTGTGGCAGGAAGATCTTGGAATATTTCCCTAGACTTCTGTATAATCAAGGCTGATTTCTCAATTATTTCCTGCATGCTCTTTTGGTTAAGACATGCTGCATGTGACTGCTAAAATTTCATGTGGGTTGTTATTCTCTGGGTTAAAATAAATGAAATGAGAAAACAATACTTGCATTTTTTTTTTGGTACCATGGATGGAACCCAGGGTGTTTAACCGCTGGGCCATATCCCTAGCGCCTTTTTAATATATTTTTATTAAGAGAAAGAGTCTTTATGAGTTGATTAAGGCCCCACTACGTTGCTAAGGCTGGCTTTGAACTTGTGATTCTCCTGCCTCAACTTCCTGAGCTGCTGGGATTATAGGCATGCGCCACTGTCCCTGCATGATTCCAGATTCTGAGGTGGGAAACACAAGGTAGAGTTGGTTGTCATATTGTCTGCTTTGGTTGAAAATCAGTAAAATTGATTGTAAATTCTTTTTTTCTAGTTTCTTCCATAAAAGTTTTGAATGATCACTACAAAATTCCAACTTCACTCCCACCAAATAGTTATACAAAATTCTATGAGCAAATTTAGGGGATTTCAGAATTTTTCAAAGCACATGAAACTATTTTCTACTGATCTTAAGGAAGTGCTCAAGACCATGCTTATATATAAAAAAGCTTTAGCACATTACAGGTTTGTAAACTTGTGATAATTACTCAATATTTAGTAGTCTCAGTTTCATCTGTTAAATAAGGATAAAAATATTAGACCTCATACAGGGTTATAATGAAAGTTGAATTAGCTAATGTTCCTAAAACATTAAAATCAATGCCTGCTACATGGTAATACTGCATAATTATTTATTACTTAATCAGGCTTATAGTAATTAATTTATCAAATATTTTTTCTGAGTTCAAGGGCTCAAATATAATAGACCATCATGATGAACACTTTTTATCCAAATTTTTGATTATTGAAGTCTTAGTAGGGCTGCTAAAGAATGTATTCAAACTATTACATTGACTACTATGAACTTTCCTAATTTTTGAAGTATTAAATTCTTATATTTGTTTCAATTCTGTGAACAATCAAAGTATATGAGGAAGCAGAAAGATATTATATCAGTAATTTGGACAATATTGGAAGAACTCTATCCTTATCAGAATGAATGAACTAAACAGTATAAAAGAAATTCTACTTTAATAATTTGCTAAGGTTTTCCCAAGAAAAGAATTAATTAAGCCGGGCGTGGTGGCTCAAGCCTGTAATCCCAGCACTTAGGGAGGCTGAGACAGGAGAATCACAAGTTCAAAGCCAGCCTCAGCAATGGTGAGGCGCTAAGCAACTCAGTGAGATCCTGTCTCTACATAAAACACAAAATAGGGCTGGGGATGTGGCTCAGTGGTCGAGGGCCCCTGAATTCAATCCTCAGTACCAAAAAAAAAAAGAATTAATTAGAGGAGAACTTGGTAGACCTGCTTGTTAAGAGGGGAAGATAATATAGTGAAAGAATTAGAATAAAAATTTTTAAAACATTTATGTTTTATTTACCTTAATTCCTCTTTTTAGTGGTTTTTCTTTTTATCCAACTTTTAATAATAAAAACATGAAATCTTATGCCTTATGTGACAGCCTATACTTGAAACTGTTTGATTTTCTTAACTTTTTACTTTCTCCCCTTTCTCTATTTTTACTTTACAATTAGTTATTTATCTCTAGCCCAGAGTATGCTATTTAAGCACTAAAACTGAAAAGGTTCTACACAAGGAGAAACGTATGTGTGATATTGTGCATTGGCTGTGAGGTGTCTTCAAACACAATTTATCATCAGGGGGTGTGAGAGCTTTGCTTTTTCCTTATGACGTCAATTAGCTGTGCAGTAAAGAAATATATTTTGGAACTTGCTGAGTGAAAAATAGAAGCAGTTAACTGGTGAAAACTAGAAAATTCTGATTTCTCCTGGAAAGGAAAAAAAATAATCTCCCACTACCCAAGATTTTATTTTATGTGTGCACTAAACAAACAAACATTTTTTTGTTGTCTTCTACTTAGCTGTCTTCTGACACCCCAATGGACATTTGAAACTCCATCAGTTAACTCAGCTTCTAGAGTCACAACCATTTTGAAAATAGTTCCCTGGTTGCATCAGTCTTTCCAGTGAGCCCTTTGCTTCTGCAATCAGGAAAAGGAATCAGTGTTGGACTTGGCATTTGTATTTTTTCCTTTACTGTTTCTGTAGTTCTGATTTAGTATCTCTTATTTCGTAAGTAGCTGTCTTTTGTCCAAATAGAAGGTAATCTGAGCTCACTAAATCACTGTCACAATTTTAGTAAGAAGAATTTAAACGAGAGTCTTGAGATAAGTACATTTTATCCCTATTGACATCTGATAAAATTAATTTAACTAGAAGCATAGTTTGGGCTGTGATAATACCGAAAGGCCAGAAAAGAGATTAATTTAGCATTACGTTAATGCTTTGAAAATATGCTCTAAACAAAACTTCATTTGATTTCAACTTTTTAAAAGCTCCAAAATACATGTTCAAACAAGGTGTTAGCATTCCTCATGAAAATATGAAGCTGGTCCAGTGGTGTTCTACAGTAAAAAGAACACTGGATTTGACCTCAAGAGATCCAGGTCTTGCTTCTCTGTTCCACACACTTTCACCAATGAAACTGAGCAAGTCATGAGGACTTTCTTGGCCACCTAGTCCCCATCACTTAATTAAAGGAGTTAAACAATCTAGATCTGGGTTCTGAATGGAGGTTAAGTGTCATATTTCAGAAACTTCTTTAAAGTCAAAAGAAAAAACAAGCCGGGTGCAGTGGCGCATGCCTGTAATCCCAGGGACTCAGGAGGCCGAGACAGGAAGATTGCTTGTTCAAAGCCAGTCTCAACAAAAAGAAGGCGTTAAGCAACTCAGTGAGACCCTGTCTCTAAATAAAATACAAAATGGGGCTGGGGATATGGCTCAGTAGTTGAGTGTCCCTGAGTTCAATCCCCAGTACCAAAAAAATAAAAAGAAGGAAAAGAAAAAGAAAAAATATAACACATATCAGAGAGTACTTCCACTGATTCATAGTGAACTACTTTTGTATTTAAATAAAACCACTTCTTTCCCTTTCAGTGCATTTTTAGTACTCTAGCAAAATATCATGTTTAATTATTGCCTCTCACTAAGTCATAAACAATATGAAGGATTACATAATTACATTGCCAGAGCCTAAGCCAATGCTTTGCAAAGAGTAGGTACTTAGAAAATAATTGTTGAATAAGTAAATAAATAAATGATAAATGTTACATTGTTGCTTTAAATATGAAGCTGCCCACTGATAAAACTGTATGGCACTTAAATTCTGTGTTGCGTAGCAATAAACAGTAACAGATGAGAGCATATCCTTTTGTGGTTCTTAGCTAAGCTATAAAATATTAAGCTATAAAATATTAATCTCTTTCAATATTATTTTAATACAAATCATATAAGGCCTTTTTAGAAATACAATAGAATGTGAAGATATAAGTCAAATTGAACTCACATGTGCAAATATTTCAAAGATGAAAAACCTCTTATCCTCAATTCTATGTGGTTAGTGTAACGTCTGGTTTCCCCAAAAGTCTCAGTTACATCAATTGAAATCAAGACAGATTCACAGACTGTGAATACATGACACACATTTGCCCAGAGTTCAATGCATATATTATTCTTTTTAATTAATTAAGTAATTTATTTATTTATTTATCTTTGTGATGCTGGGGATCAAAGCCAAAGCCTTGTACATCCTAGGCAAATGCTCTACCACTGAGACATATCTCCACCCTCGAATGCATATAATATTCTACTTCTTTAGGCCTTTCAACACATCATTGATGGATAAGAACAGGCCTTGACCTTCATACAACCCAATTTTACCAGAATTATCAGCTCTACCAAGAGAGGTTAACAGGTAATAAGTGCCCCACAATTGATATCTTTTTTTTAAATTTAATTATTTTATTTAAATGCGTTTCAAGTCATAGTACATATACAGAGCTCAGTTAACAGCACAATGTCATCTGCTAGCATTATCAGGGTCAAGGGATGTTCTGTGCATTGGAAAAAAATTGTACCTCATCAAGGCCTTAGCCTTTACTATCCCAATAGAACTGTATGACTCCTGTGCTTGGGGTAGCACCAAGCTTCCCAGTGAGTCCTTGTTTTATTAACAGTGGTCCAAAGAGAATCCACTTACTTTGAGTTTGCTCTCCACCCATAGGGGTCAAAAGGGAACCACATATTAAAACCTCCCAAGGTTATACCACTGCACAAAAAGGAGGTCTTTATGTCCCCTTTGCTTCTCATAACAATTTCTTTTCTTTTTTTAAAATAATTTTTCCCACAATACCTTTATTCTATTTATTTATTTTTATGTGGTGCTGAGGATTGAACTCAGGGCCTCACACATGCTACGCAAGCACTTCACCACTGAGCTACAGCCCCAGCCCCTTATAACCATTTTCTGATCTTTATACCTTCTTTCTCATTGTGTCCATAGAAAATAAAAAGAAAACAAAACTCACAAACTCATCAATCAAACACACAGCTTGAATTTCATGTCATGTTACAGAACTCCTTCCAATCTTATTATCTTGACTTTGACTCCACTTATGTCACTCCCTCCCATGGTCATATTCTGGATCTTGTCATTACCAACAAGTGCAACATATTGTACATAAATTTCATACATCCCATACTTATTACCGTCTCCTAAATTTTCACTTTATTCCCTCAAACCTTTCAACTCTGATCCATGGATACATCACCATTTCAATATCTTCACTCCTTAGTTATGCTCTTGTTCTCTATAGAAAGCTTAAATTCCATGGTTGATACGTTCAAAACACTAGAAAAACTAGGAATAGTAGGAACATACCTCAACTTTGGAAAAGCTATCTATGCTAAACCAAAGGCCAACATTATCCTAAATGAGGAAAAATTGGAAGCATTCCCTTTAAAAACAGGAACAAGACAGGATTCAACATAGTCCTTGAAACTCTAGCCAGAGCAATTAGACAGATGAAAGAAATTAAAGGGATAAGAATAGGAAAAGAAGAACTCAAACTATTATTATTTGCTGACAACATGATTCTATACTTAGAGGATCCAAAACATTTCACCAGAAAACTTCTAGAATTAATAAGTGAATTCAGCAAAGTAGCAGGAAATAAAATCAATACCCACAAATCAATTGCATTTATATACATCATTTCTGAAAGAGAAATTAGGAAACCTATCCCATTTACAATAGCCTCAAAAAAAAAAATGGGAATCAATTTAACAGAAGCGGTGGAAGACCTCTACAATGAAAGCTACAGGACACTAAAGAAATAAATTGATGAAGACCTTAGAAGGTGGAAAAATCTCCCATGCTCTTGGATAGACAGAATCAATATTGTCAAAATGGCCATACTACCCAAAGTGCTATATAGATTCAATGCAATTCCAACTAAAATCCCAATGTCATTCCTTATAGAAATAGAAAAGGCAATCATGAAATTCATTTGGAAGAATAAGAGACCCAGAATAGCCAAAGCAAGAAGATTGAAGCAGGAGGCATCACAATACCAGACCTTAAACTATACTACAAAGCTATAGTAACAAAAATGGCATGGTACTGGCACCAAGGACAAACTCACTTAAATACAGTTATCTTATACTAGACAAAGGATCCAAACATGTACATTGGAGAAAAGATAGCATCTTCAACAAATGGTGCTGGGAAAACTGGAAATCCATATGCAGCAAAATGAAACTAAACTCCTATCTCTTACCATGCACAAAATTCAACTCCAAGTGGATCAAGGACCTGGGAATTAGACCAGAGACCCTATGCCTAATAGAAGAAAAAATAGGCCCAAATCTTCATCATGTTGAATTAGGACCTTACTTCCTTAACAAGACTCCTATAGCACAAGAAGTAAAATTAAGAATCAATAAATGGGATGGATTCAAACTAAAAAGCTTCTTCTCAGCAAAAGGAACAATTAAGTGAACAGAGAGCTGACATTCTGGAAACAAATCTTTGCCACATGCACATTTGATAGAGCAGTAATCTCCAGGATATATAAAGAACTCAAAAAACTTAACACCAAAAAAAAACAACAACAACCCAATCAATAAATGGGCCAAGGAGCTGAACAGACACTTCTCAGAAGATACACAATCAACCAATGGACATATGAAAAAATGTTCAGCATCTCTAGAAATTATAGAAATGCAAATCAAAATCACTCTAAGATTTCATCTCACACCAGTCAGAATGGCAATCATCAAGAATATAAACAATAAGTGTTGGCGAGGTTGTGGCGGAAAAGGCATACTCATACATTGCTGGTGGGACTGCAAATTGGTACAACCAATCTGGAAAGCAGTATGGAGACTCCTTAGAAAATTTAGAATGAAACTACCATTTGACCCAGCTATCTTACACCTTGGTCTATACCCAAAGGACTTAAAAATAGCATACTACAGTGATGCACCCACTTCAATGTTTATAGCAGCTCAATTCACAATAGCTAAACTGTGGAACCAACATAGATGCCCTTTGATAGATGACTGGATAAAGAAACTGTGGTATATATACACAATGCAATATTACTCAGCAATAAAAGAGAATAAAATTATGGCATTTGCAAGTAAATGGATGGAATTGGAGAATATCATGCTAAGTGAAGTAAGCTAATCCCAGAAAACCAAATGCCAAATGTTCTCTCTGAGAAGTGAATGCTGATCCATATTGGGAGAGGGGACATGAGAAGAATGGAGGAATTTTGGTCAAATGAGTGGGAGTGAGGAGGGGGCCATGGACAGTAAAGATGGTGGAATAAGATGGACATCATAGCCCTAACTTCATGTATGACTGTATATATGGTGTGATTCTATATCACATACAACCAGAGAAATGAAAAGTTGTGCTCCATGTGTGTACAATGAATCAAAATACATTCTGTTATCATGTATACCTAAGTAGAATAAATAAATAAATAAATAAAATTTTTAAAATTCCATGGTTCATTACTATGATCAATTTCTTTCATATACTTTTGATTCTCTTTTTGCTTTTTTCTGTTTCACATGTGGCAGAAACATGATTCTGGTTAAACACAATTCTCTGTTCCCTCTTTGTGAGCCCATGTGCAGCTGAATCTCCTAGAGAAAAATACAAAACCATATTATACTGGTTGTATTTCTTATTCAAAAGTGTGAAGCCAATAATAGGCCCTAAATATTCTCAGGTAATCATTTTAGTGTTCTTTCATTCTTTCTGTCTCTTATTCTCTTAGATGATTGTTTCATATCTTCTCATTTCTTTAGAATCACCCAAGACCTGTCCTCTTATTCTAACTCTCATCTTATGACCTTACTTCTAAATTAATGAGAAAATTGAAGTAACAGGATACTACATTTTCCCTTCAGTGCATATGTACCTAGAGACTCAGGCTTCCCATTGATGGCTTACCCATAATCTTATCTAAAGCCACTTCTCACCATCTCTGTATCTGAGCTATCATTATTCCACCCATATATTCCCACTTGAACCTTAGCCTAGTCTCCCTTTATAGTGATTCTTCCAATACATGTCAGGTCATGCAAGTCCCCTGCTAAAATCCTTTCGATGGTTCTATGTCATACTAAAGCTAAATGCCAACATTGTAATGATCTAAAACCAATTGTATTTTCTGAACACATTACCTGTCACCTTGTCTCATGCCTCTCGAGTTTCCTATTTCTCTCCTATACTTATTTGTTCCTGAAACTTCCTGGGGTACTATAATGTCAAGAGCTTTACATTTTCTTAGCCCTTGCTTTGACCATCCTCCCTTGAAATATCCACTGGCTCACTTCCTCACCTTTTCAAGTCTTTCTAAATGTCTTCTTCTTAGAAGATCTTCCATGAATGTATCATTCAAATTATAAAATAATCATGCCCCTCAGTATTCTTAATATCCCCAACTTGCCCTACTTAACATTTATTTGATTCTAACATACTACTTAATTTACTTATCATGCTTATTGTCTCATTCAGCACTGCAGACCTAAGTTCCATTCAACAGGATCCAATATTTTGTTTGCTTTTGTGCTGGTGGATCTCATGTACTAAGAAAATTGTGCTCAGAGTGGACATTCAGATGTGTTGGAAAAAGGACAACTATTCATAAAGATTCAATATTGTCCTTTATGAATGGATTTAAACTTTATATTTCTATATGTATGTATTTGATGAAGATAATTAGAAGCATTTAAAATTAATCAACCACTAGGCAGATGCTGTGGTCAGTCTCTCCAGAGCCAGAGATTGAAGTAGTGGAAATACCATCTCCCAGCCAGCTTCTGGACACCATCCTACAGCTGCCTCGGCAGGAATTTCACTTGCACGTGTAAGCAGGGCCACCAGGCAGCAGCCATTGCCACAAGCAGAGCGTCTTCGGCAGCAAGCGGCGGCGGCTCAGAGCCCCATCCCAGGGCTCGCCCCGGGTGGGTCCTGCTTCTATACGGGGTTGCCGGCTCCAGCGCCCCCCCAACCATGCAGGGCCCCTAGTAGCTGCTCCCGTGGACACACAGCCTCAGCCACTAGCCACTGGGGAGCCCAAATTCAGGGCAAGAGTCGCTCCAGAGACCCCAGCGGAGACAACCCACCGCATATCCACTCCAGAGTTCCGGTACACCGGCAGGAGCTGCAGAGGGCCCAGATCCGCCCGCAGGAACCTGCTCGGGTGTCCAGCAAGAGGGAGACCAGGAACTGCCACCTCGAGCCACTGAGGATCCCAAACTCAGGGTAGGAGTACCCCCAGACACCCTAGTGCGAGGCAGCCCCACCCAAGGGCAGCCTGGGCCCGCCCCAGTTCTGCTCCAGAGTTCCCGGGGACCAGCAGGAGCTGCAGAGGGCCCTGATCCGCCAACAGGAACCTCCACGGTTGTCCAGCCAAAAGGAGACCAGGGTCAGCAACCTCTAGCCACTGGGGAGCCCAAATTCAGGGCAAGAATCGCTCCAGAGACACCAGCACGAGGTAGCCCCATCCTAGGGCAGCCTAGGTCTGCCCCAGTTCCACTCCAGAGTTCCCGGGGTCCGGCAGGAGCTGCAGAGGGCCCAGATCCACCCTCAGGAAACTCCACGGGTGTCCAACTAAGAGTTGACCAGAGTCTGATTGCTAACAGCCACAGAGGAAAGCACACCCAGGGAAAGAGTGGCCTCCAGAGACCCCAGCGTGAAGAGGCCCCACCCTGGTGCGCTCTGGGCCTGCCTCAGTTCCGCTCCAGAGTTCCAGTGGGAATGCCAGGGGTGCCCAGCTGAAGGCAGACCAGAGCCTGCAAGCTTCTAACCCCAGGGGAGCTCATACTCACGGTAAGGGTCGCGCACAAACTCTCCACTTTGTGACTCTGCCTAAGTGAGACCTGAGCCAGCCTCTACTTCCACTCCAGAGTTCCTGTTCACCAGCAGGAGTACAAGAGAGGGCCAAAACAGCCCTCAGGGGCCGCCTCAGGAGCCCAGCCAAGGCCACTCCCACTGCACTCTAGAGGTACATCCACTACTTCTGCCACCAACTTTAGTGACAGTAGTGCCCATCTGGGGACACTGGGAGAACAGGAGTATCTCCAAGGTGAGACACAGGTAATCTGGAGTGTCAATACGAGATTATAGGATAGAAGCTGCAATACCTCAGACTGGTATTTCAAGAAAGGAAGACACACAATCAACATGAAAAAACAAGGGAAGAAAGTGCCCCAAATAAACCTGGATACAACTGTAACAGAATCCATTGACAGCACAGTTGATGAAATGTCAGAGAAAGAATTCCGAATGTACATAATTAAAATGATCAGCAAACTAA